>QZGG01002648.1:0-34252 GCA_006409495.1 Sedum album
ATTAGAGAAATAGTTAGTCAGTTGGCCGAGACAGTGACGAAATGAAGAGCAGAATGATAAGAGGTTTAAATTGATAGAGAACCAGCTCACCCAGATCGCACCACGTGAATGAACTGAAGGCTAGTGATGGTAATCTGCCCTCTCAGGTATTCAAATCCAAAGGGAAGTATCAACATGGTTCAGATGGACGCGCCACAACCAGACATACCAGCGCGCCAGTTGATACGCGTTACTAATGACGCAGCAGAGTTGAGTACAGAAGTAGTTGTTGCACCAGTCTCTACACGCATCAACCCTGACGCACCAAGAAGAATAAGGACGAAATCATGCTAGATGATTTCCAAGCCAGTCTAAAGCTGTGTTTAGCCCAGATTACCAGAGAAACTCGCTGATCCAGGAACTTTACCATTCCGTGCTTTATTGGAAATACCCTGGTTAGCGAGTGCATGTTAGACTTAGGAGCCTCGGTTAACTTGCTACCATATTCGCTATACTCTGCATCATCAATGGGACCTCTAGAACCGACAGATATTGCTTATTACTTGCGGATAACTCACGGACCGAAGCAAAGGGGAAGATAGTAGATGTTTTAACTCATGTCGGCAAACTCAAGTTTCTAGCAGATTTTTATGTAGTCGACATGAACAAGCCGAACACTGAAACCCGAGAAACTGTGTTGCTTGGCCGACCATTCATGAGGACCGCGCAAGTGTGCATTGATGTCGGAAAGGTATGGTGACATTACAAGACAAGAAGCACATACTCAGATTAGATGTCATCAACAGAATCAAGTTATCAGAGGAACCATTGGTAAATGATTGGATAAACGAGGCACCAATACCAAGGCATTCTGAGATGATGCGCGCCAGCCAGAAGAATATGCCTTTGGCGCGCCAGAACAATATAAAGAATAAGCCACCCGATAAGAAGAGCAGAGGCCGAAGCCAAGAGCAACACGATACATGGGAACAGCATCGAAACGCAGATGCGGTGCGCAGGATGATCATGCAGAACAGAACCGCGCGACTCAAGGACGCGCGAGAGAACTGCGCAAGACTGGCGCATCGAAAGGCGAATACAAAATTGCGTTTTCTATTACTCTTCCCTCCGATCATATTAATTACTTTTATCTACTATACTGACTCACTTGAATTTTTGCCATGCAGAAAAGATGATAACACGGAAGGAGGCAAATATTCAAGTGTGGGGGAGGAACCGTGCGCTATGAGTGCACATTTGCGTCGAGCTAACGACGTTAAACAAAGCACTCGTCGGAAGGTACTCCGACAAACTTAACTTAGTTTTATTTTCATTGTTTGTTGTGTCTTAGTTTTAGTTTTAGTTTTAGTTTTTTAGGTTAGTTTTGAGTTTGGGCCCATGTAGTTTTGGGCCATGCATGCATGTGGGTTTTTGTACTATAAATATGTGATGGGGTCATTTGTGTCACTTTCATTTTCACTTATCTCTCTAACACAAACCCAAAACCACCACCGCCGCCGCCGACCGCCGCCTACCGCCGCCGCCGCCGCCGCCGCCGCCGCCCAACCCAGAATTTCGTGAATTTCAACCAGAACGTAGATCTCAGTGCAGGTAACATACTGTTCAAATTTCAGCGTAATTGGATCAGTTTTGGTGTGCCAATTGTTCAGTAGAAATCCTAGATCTAGATCTGCCCGTGCTCGCGCGTGACAGGACACGCGCGCCAGTCTGCAATTCTTGAGTAAATTATTTGCTGCATACAATGTCTATCTGTGTGGATCAATCAGCGAAATTAGATTTTGAGATCAAATATAGGATGTTCAGTAGGTGTGAAATGTTGCCTACCGTTTTTGTGGATGAGGAGTTTTTGCATGAGATGGGGTTGTATGAGGAGGTACACGCGGCATTCACCGCAACTGGATGGGGATCGTTTATGGAGCTATCCTCGGACACGGACGTGGAGGATACATTGGAGTTCCTCGCGTCGTATGAGGGATTAGCTGATCGGATTCGGTACCGCCACAGGGGCGTGTACTATGAGGCCACGCCATCCCAGTTCGGCGCAGTCATGGGACTCGCGCGCATGCCTGGCGCAGAGGTGGATGAACACACGGACCAGGAAGCCTGGGACGATTGGACTGACGGCAGCAAGCCGTATGCTGGTGGGCGAAGCCTCGGGACAGAACTACTGGATCCGAAGATGTTTTACATGCAGAGGCTCATCTCCCACTCCATCATCGGCCGCTACAATGGATCACAGCGGCCCGGACTACTAGATATGGAGATCCTCAAGGGTCTCTACTACGGGAAGAAGGTGCGCTACACGCGCTTGCTCACCAGCTACTGGGAATCGGTGAGCATGAAGGGCCCAATGCTTGTGGAGGACTGATCACGCACTTCTGCGTGCGTTACATATGGAGCCATGGCTTAGAGATCACACAATTGTACGGGCAGAGTACCTGACGCGCCAGAAGATGCGCCTGTACAAAGGAATCAAGGTGCGCGCGGATGGAACCGCGTATTGGATGGTTACAGCGCGGACTCGAGAACATCAGGGCTGCGCCAGAGGAAGTGGCGCAAGAACCAGTGGCGCCAGAAGGAGCAGGCGCCGATCAGAGCGTGCGCAAGCAGAGTCCAGCGCACAAGGAGTGGCGCACAAGTGCTGATTGATGAGCGCTGGGTGTTCAACGCCAGCGTGTTATGGAATATGTGGCGCCACAGGGTGCCAACTTGGACATGACGCCACCCAGAGGCTGGCGTGCAGGAGACCCGATCCCGAGGAGTATGCACTACAGGCGAAGACCCAATCGAAGAACTCTCCCGGTCGTTTTTCATCATCTTTTAAATATTTTGTGATCGGTGTCTGAATAACTTCGGTGAATGACTATGTTTGAACCGTTTGTTTTAAAACACATGTATTATGACTTGATCTTATGTTTTAAATGGTGTTTTAAACTTACTCGGTGTCTTTGATTATTGCGGTGATATGGTTATAATCGGTGCAAATGATTAATATGCATGCATTACTATTGCCTTCTTTACTACTTGTGCATAACGTGAGGACACGTTTTTGTTTAAGTGTGGGGGGTAGTAGTACATTTAACTTAGGAGTAGAATTAAATTTTTCGTTTTTTTAGTTTAAACAAACCAAACCGAACGCTGAACACATCTCAAGAGGTAATTGCGCGCGAGAAACATTGGCGTGCGCGACCTGTTTGCGCACTCGCGCACCTGAGGTATTTTGTGCTTATATGACATATTCTGATTTTTGATAATTTTTTCGAATTTTGTGTATCTCTTGAGTGGAATAACGAGGGATGTGGAGCTGATAGAAACGTCCTAGAGAAGCAGTCGATCGAACGAAGCTTGAGGATCGGTTGCATGGTTATGAGTTTTTGTGGAGGTTGGTACTTCGCGGTCAAAGGAATAAGAGCAAGCTCAGTCACGCAGATGCCGAAGGCGAAACCCTACCAGCGTGACGAGACGGGAAAACAGACCGTCTTCGTGGAAGTTAGTTGCTCAGGAAGGGGCGCGCGGTTGCAAACGCGCGGTCTGACTTGCGCGCGACTGATCAGAAGCGAGAGCGGGGCGTGGTTCCATAGCTGCTATCCGAAGGCCATGATTGGAAAACGTTCTAGGGAAGAATAAGATCCGGACCAGAAAGAAGTATTCAATTCAAAGTTAAAGCTCAAAAGGCCGAAACAATGAAGAGAAGAAATTTGTGCAACAAAGGTTATCAATCTGTCCGAGAAACAAACAGTAAGCGTCAAAGACGTAAGCTCAGAAACCCTAAGACGCGGATCAATCACGTACCAGAGAAAGCGAAAACAAGTAACCATGCAAGCGCAACTCAAGTAGAATTCGGTGACCGGTGCTTAAAAGGACTATCTCCCAATCATCCGAATTGATTGCATTCCACAAGAGAGGTAACACAAGGTTTGAATTAGTTACTTAAATCAGTTTTGTTGTATGATCACAAGTGCGCAGGTTGTGAGAGTGGCGCAGACATCTGGCGCAGTAAGTCCAACATTCACGCGTGCATTACACAAAAGGTAAGGAAGCCGACTTGTTCAGGGACGAACAAGAGTAAGTGTGGGGGATTTGATAGAGTGTAGTTGTACGCTACTTTAAGTCCTTTACATTGCCAATATTCTAACATATTTCAGTATAAGATTACGCTTTTGGTGTAGTTTTGTATCTCAGGTCTAAAAGATGAGTTAGAACGAAAACGCAACAAGAAGGCTGATTTCCAGAACAAAAGACAACAACTTGACAAACAAGGACAGAAGACCACTAGCGCGCGAGCACTATGGCGCGCGAGTGTGGGTCGCGCAGAAGACAGCAAAACGGTGACGTCAGCAGAAAGCGAGATATTCGGACGATGACGTCATCACGCGCTAAAGATATTTCTAAGTTCAGTTTTTGGAGATTTAATATTTCCTAAGCTGATTCTTAGAGATATAGATGATTTCCTACAGATATCCTTGCCTAAATATTCGTGGAAACCCTAGAGGCAAGGCTATAAATATCAAAGCTTCATGGAATCACAAGAGCGATTTACACACGCATACTCAGAGAGCAGAACTCCGACGCGCGCAAGCTGTCACGCGAGCCTGACGACGCACCATACAGATTTGTCTTGTTATTTTAGTTGTTATTTAATTATTCTTGAGATGTATTCATTCAGCATGAGTAGCTAAACTCACTGAACTCGGTTTGGATTTGATCTATGAATAATATGTTTTGAGGTCTTGTTCTTAATTTGCATGATTAAGTTTAGTATTATTATTCCGAACTCAATTGCATGATAATTAGGTTAGACAATTAAGCGAAGCCTTGCACCGCAGACTTAGTTGTAGAATCTATTATCTATAGTTAAACTATCAGAAGTACGTGACTGTGAATGATAGGAGTAACACTAGAATAGGCAGTAGCTACCTTGACCGGATTCGTTATTGACTAGACTAGATTGAGTAATAATATCATACAGACTTTGACCGGAATGTATGTGTAGGTTATTAAGCTGTGACAGGACCTTAATCTACGTGGACAATTATATCATGTACCATTAGTGACCAAGGATAAACATAGAATTCATAGTGAAGAATCTGAACCGGATCATCTCTTGCATATTTATTTACACCTTTTATACCTGCTTTCTGTGTGTGCGCCAGTTACACTTGCGCAGTAGTTTTCTTTCTTTTAATTGTTTACTCACGCACAACCCCAATTCTTAGTTTGTAGATTGAGAAGAGACTTCCAACGTTCCCTGTGGATTCGACCCCAGCTTGCCGATACTATACTAGTGAGGAGAGTAGGGATAAATTTGCAGCACTCAACGACGTGCTCTTCATTCGTGTTTAGAGCCTTTACGAACATGATAAATGAGTCAATTGTATGACTTATCACTTCATTATCACTTATAATAGTGTATTATAGCATAACATAACAATTAAACATTCACTTGAAAGTTCGATACAAGTTTGCTTCACTTTGAAGCAAAGTGCAAGTGTACTCTAAAGTTCGTGTTTAGAGCCTTTACAAGCATGATAAATGAGTCGATTGTATGACTAATCACTTCATTATCAATTCTAATATTGTAATATAGCATAACTCAACGATTAAACGATTCACTGGAATGTTCGAATCAAGTTGGCTTCACTTTAAAGCAAAGTGCTAGTGTACTCTAAAGTTTGTGTTTAAGCTTTTACGAACATTATTAATTAGTCAATTGTATGACTAATCACTCATCATCACTTCTAATAGTGTAATAAAGCATAGCTCAACGATTAAATCATTCACTTAAAATTCGATGTAAGTTTGCTTCACTTTGAAGCTAAGTGCTAGTGTACTCTAAAGTTTGTGTTTAGAGCTTTACGAACATGATAAATGAGTCGATTGTATGACTAATCACTTCATTATCACTTATAATAGTGTATTATAGCATAACATAACGAATTAAACATTCACTTAAAAGTTCGATACAAGTTTGCTTGAAGCAAAGTGCAAGTGTACTCTAAAGTTCGTGATTAGAGCCTTTACAAACATGATAAATGAGTCGATTGTATGACTAATCACTTTATTATCACTTCTAATAGTGTAATATAGCATAACTCAACGATTAAATGATTCACTTGAATGTTCGAATCAAGTTTGCTTCACTTTAAAGCAAAGTGCTAGTGTACTCTAAAGTTCGTGTTTAGAGCCTTTACAAACATGATAAATGAGTCGATTGTATGACTAATCACTTCATTATCACTTCTAATAGTATAATATAGCATAACTCAACGATTAAGCATTCACTTGAAAGTTCGAATCAAGTTCGCTTCACTTTGAAGCAAAGTGCTAGTGTACTCTAAAGTTCATGTTTAGAGCGTTTACGAACATGATAAATGAGTCAATTGTATGACTAATCACTTCATTATCACTTCTTACAGTGTAATAAAGCATAGCTCAACGATTAAACGATTTACTTGAATGTTCGATACAAGTTTGCTTCACTTTGAAGCTAAGTGCTAGTGTACTTTCGATTGTATGACTAATCACCCTGTATCACTTCTAATAGTGTAATATAGCATAACTCAACGATTAAGCATTCACTTGAAAGTTCGATACAAGTTTGCTTGAAGCAAATTGCAAGTGTACTCTAAAGTTCGTGTTTAGAGCCTTTATGAACATGATAAATGAGTCAATTGTATGACTAATCACTTCATTATTACTTCTTATAGCGTAATATAGCATAACTCAACGATTAAATGATTCACTTGAATGTTCGAATCAAGTTGGCTTCACTTTAAAGCAAAGTGCTAGTGTACGCTAAAGTTCGTGTTTAGAGCTTTTACGAACATGATAAATGAGTTGATTGTATGACCAATCACTTCATTATCACTTATAATAGTGTATTATAACATAACATAACGATTAAACTTTCATTTGAAAGTTCGATACAAGTTTGCTTCACTTTGAAGCAAAGTGCTAGTGTACTCTAAAGTTCGTGTGTAGAGTCTTCACAAACATGATAAATGAGTCGATTGTATGACTAATCAGTTCGTTATCACTTCTAATAGTGTAATATAACATAACTCAACGATTGAACGATTCACTTGAATGTTCGAATCTAGTCTGCTTCACTTTGAAGCAAAGTGCTAGTGTACTCTAAAGTTCGTGTTTAGAGCATTTACTGATCAGTGTTAGAAATGTCTATTTTAAGCCCCTACTTTTATGCTTATTTCCTATGATTATAACGTAAAATATATTACTTTTGATACTTTGATTGATGTTTTAGGTCAAAAGCACGATTCCAGCCTTACGAATGAGCATAAATGGAAATATGAGGAAAAGCACGTGAATTCGGCCTAAATCAGACATAATTTGGATCATTTATGCAATTGTTAGGCCGAGTGCGCTAAAGTACCTTACTCGAGCTAAACCAAGTTACTCGACTAAGTTACTCGACCGAGTAAATACACTGCTCGAGCAAGTTATCACGTGACCAAGACCCTTCGTATGGATTATCTCCATTAACTCGAGTGATTTAATACAAGAAGATAAGGAAGACCTTCCACTTACTCGATTATTTAACACAAGTGGATAAGGAAGACTTCCCATTTACTCGGCCATTTATGATAGGAGTTAAAGCAGGACCTTTTGATAGAGTGTAGTTGTACGCTACTTTAAGTCCTTTACATTGCTCATATTCTAACATATTTCAGTATAAGATTACGCTTTTGGTGTAGTTTTGTATCTCAGGTCTAAAAGATGAGTTAGAACGAAAACGCAACAAGAAGGCTGATTTCCAGAACAAAAGACAGCAACTTGACAACAAGGACAGAAGACCACTAGCGCGCGAGCACTATGGCGCGCGAGTGTGGGTCGCGCAGAAGACAGCAAAACAGTAAGGAGTTTGTAGTTGAAAAGAGACTTCCACCGTTCCCTGTGGATTCGACCCCAGCTTGCCGATACTATACTAGTAAGGAGAGTCGGGACAAATTTGCAGCACTCAACGACGTGCTCGTCACCTTTCCAATCACTCGACCCTTTGATTGAACTTCACTATATAAGCATCACAAGACACTCAAAGAAAGTTGGTTGCTGCTGCCCGAGCTACCTAAGGGGGCTGAAACCCTAATAAAGTGATTGAGTCTAGTCGAGTAAACCAAGTGAAGAAGAAGATATACCCGAGAGAGTTCTGAGGACCGTTTGAATTATACAACCAGATTTTGTACTCGAGATAACGAGGAGAATAGCAGCAGCATTGGAGCTCGACCGTGGATCATCAATCACTGAGAATTTCTAAACCTTTACTCTTGTTTTATATACAATCGTTTTACTTACAATCATTTGAACATGTTTGCATTCTCACTCGAGATGAGTGAGTAGTTTCCTTATGATAGGGATTTGATGAATTCCTAATGCTTATGATTAACTAGAACATGATTATTTAATTTACATGAATCAATTCTTGTATGATTATTGTGTGTGTTGAATCATACCCGAGCCTTATCTTTATAAATTAGATGTCCTGACAAAACATCTAGAAGAGTAGGTCGAGTAGTATTATCTAGGGAAGGACCGAGAGGTGAACTTAGAATATTTTGGAATCAATACAACCATTAGATCAAGTATATTAGCAAAGCGAGAGCAGCGAGTATATTTGGTGCATGAATGTATTAATAAGCGTATTTGGACAGATTAGTGAAAACACCGAGAGCAATGAAGCTAGTCGAGTAGATGTTTACGTGCGAATCCAACATTCGAGAGTGAGGATTCGTATGCTAATGCTACTCAGTCTAAATTCTATAATATAAATCCAACATTCGAGAGTGAGGATTTATATTATCGTATAACTATACATTCTAGATTAAATTGTCATCAAGAAGGAAATTCATAACTATAATATAAATCCAACATTCGAGAGTGAGGATTTATATATCTTGTTTGAGTGAAACCATAAGTATTAGTGGAGGATTCTCATCCTTGTCATAGTTTTTAATATTTGATAACAAATCATTTTCATAGTTTGATAACGAAACCTTTTCTTGAAATATTGCCTTTTGAATAAATAATATTGCCTTTGAAATAAATAAAACACTTAAGAACTAAATTGAAAACTAGTAATCGAGTGTAGAGGATTAAAAGCTAGTAATCGAGTTTGAAATATAACTTGACTCCACTGTTCCCTTGGGTTCGACACTAGGTCACCCCTAGTTCTATAAATTCTTTTGAGTTGCGTGTTGGAATATCTACCGACTGAATTGCATGCGGTCAAAATGGCGCCGTTGCCGGGGAACGGTTTTTAGTCTTTAAAATCTTTTCACTAGTTTAATTTTTAGTTCTAGATTTCGAGTTACTCGAAATCCTAAATAAATAAAAAAATAAAATAAATAAATAATAGTAATAATAAAAACTTTCATTTGCTTATTTTTCTAGCTATTACTAAAATTCATCTTTTTGTAGGTGAATGCAATCAAACTCTAAAGCGAAGAAAAAGGTGCAAGTGGACGTCACAAATTCAAGTTCTAGCTCTTCGAGATCATCTAGACCTTTAACCTTAACTTCTTGGATAATACCGAAGAAACCAAGAACAAATCTTACTCGACCGATCAGGAAACTTACTCGACCAGATATGGAAAATCAAGGAGCAGCTCGAGCAGGGGCTGAGGTCGAGCAACCAGCCGAGTATTACATAACTCCAACCATTGGAAGTTATGATTCTCCCATTCGCATTCCTAATGAAGAAGGATACGACTTTGAACTTCGAGGAGGACTCATCCAAATGATCAAGAGTGAATCATTCGACGGATACGGTAACCCTCACGTTCATCTTAATAATTTTACTGAATTATGCCGTACGTATAAATTTGCAGGAGTACCTAGAGAAATAGTTTAATTGAAGCTATTTCCATTTTCTTTAATGGAGCAAAAGATTGGCTTCAAGGACACGAGCCAAACACATTCAAGACATGGGATGCCTTAGCCCAAGCTTTCGTAAACCAATATTTTCCCCCTGCAAGGTAAAACGTATTAGGGATAGAACTTAACAAATTCGTTCAAGCCAACAATGAATCTTTTCACGAAGCGTACGAACGATTCAAAGGACTTCAACGCGAATGTCCTCATCATGGATATAACAAATGGGAATTGTTGTCGATGTTCTACGATGGAATGGACGAGAATAGCCGATTACGTATGGATCAAGGAAGCGGAGGAAGCATCATGGGACTACCCGCGAGCGAAGGATTCAAGGTTATAGAGAAACTCGCATGGAACAGCCATCAATGGGGTGGAGACCGAAACCATCTAAAGAAGGCGGAACTTGAGCCGAGTACGAATTCAGTCACAAAAGCCGACTTTAATAATCTTACCAAAACCGTTAACTCTTTAGTGCAAACCCTTTCTAGCCTTAACTTAGATAAGAAGAAAACACAATCGAACGTCTACGAGGTTAGCGAGCACACTGAAGAAGCTTACGGCCCTAGAGGAGGAGAAGATGTTAGCTACATAGCTCGAGGACAAGGATCCTACGTACCCCCTCAACAAAGGCAGACTAGATTCTACTCAGATTTGAAACCACCATACCCTACTCAAGGGTATAATAACCAAAGCCCAGGTAAGCCTCAATACTTTTCACGAGACCAAGCTAGAGGAGACTACCCGAGCAACCAAGCCTCGAGTCAGAACTATGGCCCGAGCACAAATCAGAATTTCAACCAAAGGAAGGAAGACAAGAAATCCGAGGAACCCACCTTAGCGCAACTAATGACTCATATGATAGCTACTCAAGCACAACAGAGCAAAGACATTCAGAAAATTTACGCAGAACTCCAACAAGGAAAAGCCGATCAGAAGATGCTTGAGACACAGTTTGCGCAACTCGCTTCAACGCATTCAAGGAATCCCAGAAATTCCTTCTCAGCTCGAAATAAACTCAGCCGACTTAAGCGCTATCACTTTGAAAAGAGGTAAGGAGCTCGAAGGACCAAAACTAAAGAAAGCACCAACTAATTCAGCCGAGCAAGATGAACCGAGCAGGAAGAGGAAGCCACTGACAAGGAGAGTGAGCCGCCTTACGTAGCACCACCACCTTACGTTCCACCACTTCCATTCCCAAACAGACAAAAGAAGGTAAAAGAAACAGCCGCATTCAAGAAGTTTGCTGAAATTCTCGGAAAGCTTAGCATCACTCTACCATTTTCAGAGGTAATTTCTCAAATGCCCACTTACGCTAAATTCTTAAAAGATATTATAACTCATCGTCGTGAATTATGTGATGTAGACCATGTTGCCTTAGGACCTAATTCTAGTGCCGTAATACAACGTAAGATGCCTAAGAAATAAAAAGACTATGGTTCATTCACTATACCGATCGTCGTAGGAGATATAAATATTAATGATGCCTTATGTGATCGTCGATCGAGTTATTTTTGATCGAGCCGAAACTTACATGTAATTATTCAATCATAAGCAACTCGAGCAAAGGTAAGGAATTTGGTCATGAATTGAAACCTCTTCCACCAAATCTAAGGTACGAATTTTTAGTTTCGGAAAAAATTTCGTCAGTAATTATAAGTGCTTTGCTAAATCAAGATGAAACTATGAAACTCATGCATGTTTTACGTACACATAAAGATGCTATAGGACACTCTATAAATGATTTAAAAGGAATTAGTCCCGACGTATGCATGCATAGGATTCGGTTATGCGATGACGCAAAACCATCTAGGGAGTTTCTTAGGAGACTAAATCCCAAATTAGGTGAAGTTGTTCTGAAAGAAATAACAAAACTTAGAGATGCAGGAATCATATACTCGATCCCCTATTCAGATTGGGTCAGCCCAATCCACGTCGTTCCAAAGAAAGGAGGATTAACCGTAGTTAAAAACGAAAATGAAGAATTAATCCCCACTAGAACCGTAACCGGATATAGGATGTGTGTCGATTATAGAAAACTTAATAAAGCAACTAAAAAAGACTATTTCCCTATTCCATTCGTGGATCAAATGTTGGAAAGACTGTCCGGGCACGAGTACTTTTGTTTCCTCGACGGGTATAGTGGATTTTTCCAAATACCTATCCACCCCGAGGATCAAGAGAAAACCACGTTCACATGTCCATATGGAACGTTCGCGTATAGAAGAATGCCTTTCGGGTTATGCAACGCTCCGGGAACTTTTCAACGGTGTATGATGTCCATTTTCTCCGAGTACCTCGAGAAGACTATGGAAGTTTTTATGGATGATTTTTCAGTTTACGGAGACTCTTTTGACGATTGTTTATCGAATCTATCCAAAGTTCTAGCCCGATGCATCGAGATGGACCTAGTTCTAAACTGGGAGAAATGTCATTTTATGGTTCAAGAAGGAATAGTGCTCAGACATCTAGTTTCAAAACGAGGAATAGAAGTCGACAAAGCCAAGATCGAGGTGATCGAGAAGCTACCACCGCCTAAGGATGTACGAAGTATTAGAAGCTTTCTCGGACACGCTGGATTCTACAGAAGATTTATTAAAGACTTCTTGAAAATAACAAAACCACTCACAAACCTTCTCGCTAACGATGTTAAGTTTGTGTTCGACGATAAATGTCATGAAGCATTCGAGATGTTAAAGAAGTTACTCACAACCGCCCCGATCGTTCGAGCACCAAATTGGGATTTACCGTTTGAACTAATATACGATGTAAGCGACGGAGCGATTGGAGCATGCCTCGGACAGAGAGTTGATAAACGTCTTCATGTCATTCAATACACGAGCAAGGCACTTGATGCAACCCAAGAAAACTATACCACAACCGAGAAGGAGATGTTAGCGGTAGTTTACGCATTCGAAAAATTCAGACAATACCTCATCGGATCAAAGACCATTGTTTACTCGGATCACGCAGCACTCAAATACTTGATGAATAAAAAGGACGCAAAACCAAGACTTATTAGATGGATCCTTTTATTGCAAGAGTTCGACATAGAAATCAGAGACAAGAAAGGAGTCGAGAACGTAGTAGCCGACCATTTATCAAGACTTGAGACTACCTTAGAGGAACAAGGAAGTGGAGACCCTATCAAGGATTCATTCCTAGGAGAATACTTATTATCCGTAGACTCAGCTCAACACAAAGACCCTTGGTACGCAGATTTTGTGAACTATCTTGTTTGTGGAACGCTACCACCAGAGATCACATATGCACGAAAGAAGAAATTTCTCCGAGACGCTACTCGATACTATTGGGACGAACCTTATCTCTATAAGTTAGGAGTTGATGGCATATATCGTACGTGTGTAGCAGAAAAAGATCAACATAGAATCTTACGCAAATGTCATTCTTCATTCTCGGGAGGACACGGATCCACATCCAAAACAGCTGCTCGAGTATTACAGTCGGGATTCTATTGGCCAACTATTTTTCAAGATGCTCATAAGTATGTTCAATCGTGCGACGCTTGCCAAAGATCGGGAAACATCTCGAGAAGAGATCAGATGCCGCAGAAGGGTATACTCGAAGTAGAAATTTTTGATGTATGGGGAATTGACTTCATGGGACCTTTTCCTTCATCTTACGGAAACAAGTACATTCTAGTAGCCGGTTGACTATGTGTCTAAGTGGATAGAAGCCATAGCCACACCCACATGGGATGCCAAGTCCGTAAGGAGACTATTCAAGAAAATCATTTTCCCTAGATATGGTGTACCTCGAACTATCATTTGTGACAATGGAACGCACTTTAAGGAGAAACAACTCGAGACGATGCTTCGAAAGCATGGAGTATATCACAAGATTTCGACACCCTACCACCCCCAAACCAGTGGTCAAGTAGAAGTTTCAAATAGAGAAATCAAAACTATTTTAGAAAAGACCGTTTCAGGAGCAAGGAAGGAATGGGCATCGAAGTTAGATGACGCACTATGGGCTTATAGGACAGCCTACAAGACCCCTATTGGTATGTCTCCATACAAACTTATCTTTGGAAAATCTTGTCACTTGCTAGTAGAGATCGAGTACAAAGCCATGTGGGCTATCAAGAAGATGAATTTCGATACTAGAGCTGCAGGGTAACATCGTATTCTTCAATTACATGAACTCGAGGAGATACGCCTAAATGCCTTTGAAAGCGCGAGAGTCTACAAAGAGAAAACAAAAAAGTGGCACGATAAGAAAATCATAGAGAAGAGATTCACAGTAGGAGACGAAGTGCTACTATACAACACTAGGTTGAGGTTATTTCTAGGAAAATTACGTTCCAAGTGGTCCGGACCATTCGAGATATCTAGAGTTTTTGACGACGGACACGTGGAGTTATTAGACAAGGAAAGAAACACATTTAAGGTCAACGGACATAGACTGAAGATTTATCATGCTGGAGACCAATGCTATCTAGTAGAGCAACTCAATCTCTATGAGGTCGGGTAACTAAGAAGTGGAGCATATCCTCTCGAGAAGGGATCCTAGCAAAGGACTTCTCGAGTGTGTTTCTATTTCATTCGATCGAGTAAGATTCTTACTCAACCGAATCGAGTCGACCATAAAAACTTAAATTAAAATCATTTAAATAATTTAATCCCCCCCTCATTCGATCGAGTAAAAATCTTACTCGAACGAATCACACAACCCAAAAATAAAATACAAAAAATTATAAAATACAAAAAATTCAAAAATACAAAAATCTAGCCGTTGGACCAACTCGACCAATTATATTTGGTCACATAGGAAATTGTTCAAATTTAATTAGACCAATTAAATTTGGTCCATTGGAAATTGGTCTAATTTAGAAAACCCTAAACATCACTCGACCAACCTTCACTCCACCTACTCGACCGCTTCACCTTCACTCTCAAAATCTAAATCCCTAAGCCACCGATTCACTCGACCGACCCCCAATCTCTAAACTCAACTCAACAATGTCGAGCGGCCAAGGATCTAGCATGGGAAGAACAAAGACCCTTGCGAGGAGATGGACGGTTTTCAACCCATGCTCGGAGCATAGCTTTAGGAAGCCATTTCAAGAGCCACGGCTTACTCAACTCTTTGGTGGCTCGAGCAAGAAGGAAGTGGTAAGCTCCGTTGCACCTCATAAACCTACTTTGATCGAGCTTGGAATTTATGAAATTGTTGACAACATATTTATCAATGCCGGCTTGATTGAGTGGGAGTATTTGATGGGACAACTGACACACCACAACCTTGTGGTCGAGTTCTTCTCAAGCTTCGAACCGTTTTATAATGAGAATGAATGTGTGTCGTGGGAGTTTGAGATAAACACACAAGTTTTCAAGGAGGAGAAGGAGTATATGGATGGAGAATGGTTCTCTCCCGGAGGTGTTATTCCATTTTGTACGGATGAAATGAGATTGGAAGTATGGAGGAAGCTAACCGGTATGCGCGAATATGACCCTAATTGCTCACCCAAGTGCCTAACGGATGGAGTATGGAAATACATCCATCGTATTATTTCTACAAACATCAACACTCGTGTTGACCAAGGTGCTCGAGTATCTCGGGAAGACTTGGATTTGATGTATTTCATGGAGCGAGGAGACTCCATTGATTGGTTTTATGTCTTCACCGAGCGGTTCAAGAAGATGATCAACCCTAGGGAAAAGAGCAAAGCACTCGGCTGCTCATCTTTCATCACTTGCCTCGCGGAAAGCTCATACTTTCAGTTTAAAAGCAAAGGAGATTTTAGACCGCTCGACACCGCTCGTTTGGTCACGATGACGTTGATGGATAGGAGGAGACAAGACAATGCAAAGCCTTGGCATTAGTGCCAAAGTTTATGACATGTTCAGCCGAGCTTCACTCGATGTGGATGTTGTTTTCAACAAGCAATGCTATAAGGAACTTGTCTATGAGTTCATTGCTTCGTTTGAACCTGTTGAAGGAGATGGTTTTGCATCAGATTATGATGGATGGAAATTCAGAATTCAAGATTTGGATTTTTATTGGACTAGACAAGAAGCATATAGACATCTTGGATTTCCTGAAGGAGGACTTTGCCACTTGGCTACGGAACAACAGAGAATTCAGATTTGGAAAGATATTAGCCGCCAAGACTTCATTGGAGACTATCCTTCACCATCTTCTATTAAGAATCCCGTTTGGAAGTACGTGCACCGTCTGATTGCTACTAATATTAATTGCCAACCCGAAACTGTTGATGTAGTTACCCGAGAGGACTTGAACATTATGTGGGCACTCGACCAAGATGAACATATCAATTGGTTTGATGTGTTTACAACTATGTTCAAGGGTATGCAGCAGGCATACTACTCTTCACAGTACGTGGGTTGTACTTCATTGATCACTAGCATAGCCATCGGTTGCCAATTTATTCTACCCGAGAGATACACAGAATTCCGAGAATTGGACTTTAACTTGTTAAGGAAATTAGCATTCCTAGCCAAACAACCCGCTAAGTTGGAATTTGCCTATAAGGAAGTAACTGAGGAAGAAGACCCCTCCGAGAACGCGCGCTCGGTTGGGAACTTCAATGATACAAGCAAAGGAAAGGGTAAGGAAAAAGCTACCTCGAGCAAAACGCAGTCCAAGAAGCCTAAGAAAAATAATTCGGGTATTGAGTGGTATGAGGTTCGTAGGGTGACTATCAAAGAATTTCGCAAGAACCAATAGAGATCGAGTCCGATTAGTGATTAAACCTTAATTTCCTATTTCTTCTAAAAATAATGTCTTTGTTTGGAAAACAAAGTTAGAAATTCAATAAAGAAGAAATTTATATCTTACCAAATTTTAGGGTTACTAAAAATAAAATTCAGAATTAAAACACCTTGAACAAAAAAATAAAAACTCAATTAAATTCTGAATTTTGGTTGAGCCCACTCGACCAAGTAAGAAGTCACTCGACCGAGTGAACCTGCACTTAAAGAAAAATTAAACTCTTCCATCCGGTCGAGTCATCTGGTTCACTCGACCGAATCAAACCATTGGGCCATATCACCTTAAACATTAACAACCTAGCCCAACTACACAAAACAAACCCTAACTCGACCGAGTTTATTTATTCACTTAAGACCAAATGGAGAGTGGTCGAGTTAAGAGGACACAAGATAGAAGTTGTGAAAGAATGGAAATTTCGTTAGGAAACAAGGACTTTGTTCTCTCTAGTGATGATTTAAGAATTGCATTTGGTTTGGAACATTGCGAACCATGTTTACCGATCACTAAGAATATGAGGAACATAGTTTGGAGAGAAATCACAAACGTAATATGGATTATAAGTCGGGTAGCACGGCTACAAAGATTAGAAGTTCGGAATGGAAGTTTATACATCGTCTTATAGCTACTTGCCTATACCTTCGTAGTGATAAGGAAGATTCGTGAATAAGGATGATTTGGATATAATATGTTGTATGCACGAGGATCTTCCGTTCGATATGCTCACTTGCATCACTCGAACACTTGAAGAATGTCTCTTGAAGTCATTCAAAGGATTATATATTGGTGGAGGACATTTTGTCACCATGCTAGCTAAGCATGTAGGATTTTCACTCGACCCGAGAAAGGCATTGCCGAAACAAGTACTAGGAGAGGTCGAGCTACTAAGTCGTGGACTTGTTAAGAAGATAAAACTCAGCGGAGGAGATATTATTGTCTTACCCGAAACGAGGACAAAGATGATATTAGTCACGACTCACCACCACCCGAGACCAATTCCCTTGATGAGCTTTTAAGGAATTCTAGAAATATGATTGCATGGCAAAGGGACATCACTAGTTGGTATACTGACATGACTATTTGGCAAGAAGAAATGATGAAGACATTGTTCACTCACACCTCGTGTGAAGGATACCGATCACCACCTAGACCTACATTGCATCACTCGACCGAACAAAACGGTCGAGGTGATGAAAAATTCGTAGATGCAGAAGATAACGAATGTGACAACGAATAGGTCAGATAATGAACAACTTCCGAATCCTTGGAAACACCCGATAACTCCCAAACAAACAATCAACAAAATCCATAAACAACCAACTTTCACAACTAGACCACAGATTGATCGAGTACTTGACATTTGCACTTGTTTGAACATTTTAACTAGATTATCTATCATGTTTTGCTTTGTTTGTTATATAATGACAAATCTTTGTTAGCATTGCAAGAATGATACATGTGCAGCGCATTGGAAAGTCAAGATACGAAGAAAAATGTCAAGAATGAAATACTCGACAACCAGCTAAGTATCTCTACACCTTAATCTTAATTTATTGCTTAGGGACTAAGCAAATTTTTAAGTGTGGGGTGGGGAGTAGTATGCATACAAATTTTCATGATATATACATTGCATACTTTTCAAAATTTGCATACATCCTACTATTTAAATGAAAACACGTTGAAAAATGTCAATTAAACATGCTAAACAAGATCGAGCACTTAGATTAAAAATGTTTGCTGAGAAACTCATGAATTGAAATTTTTTGAATTGAACGACTTTCATGATAGAAAATTTATTTCTTGTGACTTAACTTAAGAGCTTGCCTAATTTGATTTTTCTTAGAAATTTTTGACATGACACCTTGAGAAAAGCAAAGTTTTATCCAATTTCATAGAGGAAATTTTTGAACGAAACATCATGGATAATATTTCATAAAGCTATTGTATTGCCTTTAGGTGACTTAAGCATATCTCGTAATATATGGTGCATTTGTTGTAACACTCGAGTTAATATTTTGGCATCTAGTCAAGTCTTAAGTGTGGGGTTATCCGATAAAGTCGAGCATTTGCCGAGGGTTAGGAAAGAAAATAAAATTTATTTCCCCCTTGAAAGTATCTGCTTTGACAAAAAAAAAACATTTGCCGAGGGTTAGGAAGGTAAGTTCCCCCTTGAAAGTATTTGTTTTGAAAAAAAAAAGAAAAAAAGAAAAAAAAAATATAAAAGAAAATATATTGTTTCCCCACTTAAGTCCTTGCTTCTGCCTAAATAATGTTGCGACTCGAGTGAAGCTGTCGAGTGATAACCATTGAGAATTGCTTAGGGACGATCCTTGTACTTATGTACGTAGGCATGACATGCTTTTGAGAGAAAAATTCATGAAATATGTGGTAATTATCCGGAATTCCTCTACTCTTATGGATTACGACGTGTAGTCTAATTCTTGGGCAAGAATTCTTGACCTTGACCTTATGGACTAGCCCTTGCTAGCATAGGTGATTGGTTCGGTGAAACTCCTCTTGAATATTGTGTTTTACTTTGTGATTTTCGGTGTAAGTTCGGAATGAAGAGAAGGACAAATCAAGGTTAGTTTCTTATTGCTCGAGTTACTTTGAAATTTATGACTATCGTGATTTGAAGTGATTTTCAATGATTTCTCATGCCATGAATGATCAGCTATACTTTGAAGTGTTTGATTAAAGAATAATGCAAAAGAATGTTTGTTAATTGACTAGCTATGTAAATGAATATGATAATGGATGATGTGCAGGATTTGTGAGTATTCCGTTATCTGAAAACTCTCACGAGACTAAAACTCGTCCGCTAGGGCAGCCTAGAGGTTTAAAGGCTTAATGCATATGCTAAATGCATTCGTGATTTTCTACGACAGTGAACTAGGATTAGAAACTTTAGAAATCTCAGGAGTAAGAAATAAGCTTAATACTTGTTCGGGACGAACAAGGATTAAGTGTGGGGTATTTTGATCAGTGTTAGAAATGTCTATTTTAAGCCCCTACTTTCATGCTTATTTCCTATGATTATAACGTAAAATATATTACTTTTGATACTTTGATTGATGTTTCAGGTCAAAAGCACGATTCCACCTTACGAAGGAGCATAAATGGAAATATGAGGAAAAGCACGTGAATTCGGCCTAAATCAGACATAATTTGGATCATTTCTGCAATTCTTAGACCGAGTGCACTAAAGTACCTGACCCGAGCTAAAACAAGTTACTCGACCAAGTTACTCGACCGAGTAAACACACTGCTCGAGCAAGTTATCACGTGACCAAGACCCTTCGTATGGATTATCTCCATTAACTCGAGTGATTTAATACAAGAAGATAAGGAAGACCTTCCACTTACTCGATCATTTAACAAGTGGATAAGAAGACTTCCCATTTACTCGGCCATTTATGATAGGAGTTAAAGCAAGACCTTTCATCACTCGACCCTTTGATTGAACTTCACTATATAAACATCACAAGACACTCAAAGAAAGTTGGCTGCTGCTGCCCGAGCTACCTAAGGGGGCTGAAATAAAGTGATTGAGTCTAGTCGAGTAAACCAAGTGAAGAAGAAGATATACCCGAGAGAGTTCGGAGGACCGATTTGAATTATACAACCAGATTTTGTACTCGAGATAACGAGGAGAATAGCAGCAGCATTGGAGCTCGACCGTGGATCATCAATCACTGAGAATTTCTAAACTTTACTCTTGTTTTATTTACAATCGTTTTACTTACAATCATTTGAACATGTTTGCATTCACTCGAGATGAGTGAGTAGTTTCCTTATGATAGGGATTTGATGAATTCCTAATGCTTATGATTAACTAGAACATGATTATTTTAATTTATATGAATCAATTCTTGTATGATATTGTGTGTGTTGAATCATACCCGAGCTTATCTTCATAAATTAGGTGTCCTGACAAAACATCTAGAAGAGTAGGTCGAGTAGTATTATCTAGGGAAGGACCGAGGTGAACTTAGATATTTTGGAATCAATACAACCATTAGATCGAGTATATTAGCAAAGCGGAGAGCAGCGAGTATATTTGGTGCATGAATGTATTAATAAGCGTATTTGGACAGATTAGTGAAAACACCGGAGAGGAATGAAGCTAGTCGAGTAGATGTTTACGTGCGAATCCAACATTCGAGAGTGAGGATTCGTATGCTAATGCTACTCAGTCTAAATTCTATAATATAAATCCAACATTCGGAAGTGAGGATTTATATTATCATATAACTATACATTCTAGATTAAATTGTCATCAAGAAGGAAATTCATAACTATAATATAAATCCAACATTCGAGAGTGAGGATTTATATATCTTGTTTGAGTGAAACCATAAGTATTAGTGGAGGATTCTCATCCTTGTCATAGTTTTTAATATTTGATAACAAATCCTTTTCATAGTTTGATAACGAAACCTTTTCTTGAAATATTGCCTTTTGAATAAATAATATTGCCTTTGAAATAAATAAAACACTTAAGAACTAAATTGAAAACTAGTAATCGAGTGTAGAGGATTAAAAGCTAGTAATCGAGTTTGAAATATAACTTGACTCCACTGTTCCCTTGGGTTCGACACTAGGTCACCCCTAGTTCTATAAATTCTTTTGAGTTGCGTGTTGGAATATCTACCGACTGAATTGCATGCGGTCAATCACAATCCAGATTTTAACCACACCGCAGAAATAAGTCACACACCGGTTGCATTAAAACGCCGTACATAACATGATGACAATTAAAATACACGAGTTTTAAAGCAACAGTTCAAATAAGTCAGCCACCGATAATGCTCAGACACCGATTACAACATATTTAAAAAGAAGCAAAAACGAAGACGAGTAGAATGATCGGGTGAGCTCTTCAATTGGGTCGGCATCCTGGATTGCATATTCTTCTGGAATCGGGTCGCCCGCGCGCCAACCCCTGGGTGGCGTTAAGTCCAAGTTAGCACCCTGGGGTGCTACATAATCCATCACACGCTGGGCGTTGAACACCCAGCGCTCATCAATCTGCACTTGTGCACCATTGCCTTGTGCGCTGGACTCAGCTTGCGCACGCTCAGATCTGCGGCTGCTCCTTCTGGGCGCCACTGGCTCTTGCGCCTCCACCTCTGGCGTAGGTCTAGCATTCTCCAACCCGGGCCTGTAGCTCCAATATGCGGTGCCATCCGCACGAATCTTTATCCTCTTATACAGACGCAGCTTCTAGCGCGTCAGGTACTCAGCCCGTACAATAGTATGCTCCTCAATCCATGGTTGCATATGCAGAGCACGCAGAAAGTGCATGATCAAACCTCCACATAGCAGCGGGCTCTTCCTGCTCACCGCTTCCCAGTAGCTGGTGAGCAGGCGCGTGTAGCACACCTTCTTCCCATAGTAAAGACGCTTGAGGATCTCCATGTCCATTAATCCGGGCCTCTGAAATCCATTGTACCGGCCCAATATCGAATGCGAGATCAGCCTTTGAAGATAAAATATCTTCGGATCCAACAATTCAGTTCCGAGGCTTCTTCCTCCTGCATACGGCTTACTGCCGTCCGTCCAATCGTCCCAAGCCTCTTGGTCAGTGTGTTCGTCTACTTCTGCGCCGAGCATGCGCGCGAGTCCCATGACTGCGCCGAACTTTGATGGCGCGGCCTCATAGTACACGCCCCTGTGGCGGTACCGAATCCGATCAGCTAGTCCCTCATATGACGCGAGGAACTCCAGTGTATCCTCCACGTTCGTGTCTGAGGACAGCTCCATAAATGCTCCCCATCCAGTTGCAGTGAAAGCCGCATGCACTTCTTCATAGAGCCCCAACTCACGGAGGAACTCCTCATCCACAAAAACCGTAGGCAAAATCTCACCCCTACTGTACATCCTACACTTAAGCTCAAAATCCAATTTCTCTGACTGGTCTCTGCAGATCGACATAATAGCAAGCAAGAAAAACACTAAACAATCCTTATCTGGCGCGTGTCCTGTCACGCGCGTGCACTATGCAGATCTAGATCTAAACTCCCACTGGACAATTGGTGCACCAAAACTGATCCAAATGTACTGAAATTTGAATAGTAGATTACCTGCATTGAGATCAACATTCTAGCCGAAACTCACGAAATTCAGGGTTTGACGGCGGCGGCGGCGCGGCGGCAGTGGCGGCGGTCGGTGGTGGCTTTGGTGGCTTTGGGTTTTTGCGTATAGTGATATAAGTTGAAAATGAAATATAACACAAAATGAACCCTACATCACATATTTATAGTACAAAAAGCCCATATGCATGCATGGCCCAAAACTACATGGGCCCAAAACTAAACCTAAACCTAAAACTAAAACTAAACACACACAAAACAAACGAAAATAATCTAAGTTAAGTTTGTCAGAGTACCTTCCGACGAGGGCTTTGTTTAACGTCGTTAGCTCGACGCAAATGTGCACTCATGGCGCACGGATCTCCTCCCCCACACTTGAACTTTTGCCTACTTCTGTTTTATCACCTTTTCTGTATGGAAAAAATTCAAGAGTGTTAGTATCAGCAGATACAATGTAATTAATATGATCGGATGGAAGAGTAATAGCAAACGCGAAGCCTCGCGTGTTACTTCCTGCGTATGCACCAAACTGCGCACAGTTTAACTCTTGCGCGGCCCTGAGTCGCGCAACTCTGTTCTGCATGATCATCCTGCGCACCATATCTGCGTTCCGATGCTGTTCCCAAGTATCGTGTTGCTCTCAGTTTCGCTCTCTGCTCTTCTTATCGGGTGGCTTACTCTTTATGTTGTTCTGGCGCGTCAAAGGCATAGTCTTCTGGCTGACTCACCGTGCAACTGCTTCGGGGCAGCTAGCTCTCTTCGTAGTAACGATACCTTGGCCGCAGGATAGAATTTGTCTAGGAACCGTTCTTGCAACTCGGGCCACATCCTTATCGATCCCGGTGCTAGCCCCATCAACCATTGTCGAGCTGAATCACAAAGTGAGAATGGGAAAGGTCTAAGTTTCAGCAATTCTGGGTCCTCGTTCCCATTCCTCGTATTCTCACAGCTAGCCGCGAACTCTCGTACGTCCTTAACTGGGTTTTCACTGGCCATACCATGGAATTTTGGTATGTAGTGAACAAGCTGAGTTCGCAGCTTGAAGTGTCCATCTGGAGGTAGCACGATGCACCAGGGTTGGTTAACGGCTTGGGGAGCCGACATCTCTTTGATGGTGCGTCGCACCACAGGTTGAGCAGGTACGCACGCGACAGGTGGTGGCGCGCGTACATCCATGTTGTTCAGAGGCAGATTGTCATTCCTTGGTAATTCAGCGTCCATTCTGAACTCTAAATCCCTGCGTACGTCTCTTCTGATTTCCTCGAGTTCAACAGGGTATAGGCGAGCAAAGATGTTCTCGGCGTTGCGCACTGGCGCGTCTGGAGTCTCTCTTCTTCTGCCGATTACACTATTCTCACCAAAATCTTCCATACAAAACAAAAACAGCAGCTAAGTTAGACGTAACTAGTTTTTTTTTTGGAATTTTTTATATATAAGAAAACATAAAGTAAATAAAAAAGAAAAAGAAAAGAAAAGAAAACTTCTCTAGCCGCTCCCCGGCAACGGCGCCAAAATTTGACGAGCACGTCGTTGAGTGCTGCAAATTTGTCCCGGCTCTCCTACTAGTATAGTCTTGGTAAGCTGGGGTCGAATCCACAGGGAACGGTGAGAAGTCGCCTTTTAACTACAAACTAAAGATTTGGGGTTGTGAGTGAAAACAAGAAAAAGAAAGAAAATTGTTGCGCAAGTATAACTAGCGCACACACAGACAGCAAGTATAACAGGTGTTTATAACGATGCAAGAGATGAGCTCGGTTCAGATTGTTCACTATGAATTTCTATGTTTATCCTCGGTCACTAAAGATACACGATGTAGTGTTCACGTAAGTTAAGGTCCTGTCACAGCTTAATAACCTACACATACATTCCGGTCAAGGTCCGTATGATATTATTATTCAACCTAGTCTAGTCAATAACGAATCCGGTCAAGGTAGCTATTACCTATTCTAGTGTTACTCCTATCATTCACAGTCACGTACTTCTGATAGTTTAACTATAGATAACAGATTGAGTTCGCTTAATTGTCTAACCTAATTATCATGCAATTGAGTTCGGAATAATAATACTAAACTTTATCATGCAAATTAAGAACAAGACCTCAAAACATATAATTCATAGATTCAAATCCAAACCGAATTCAGTGAGTTTAGCTACTCATACTGAGTGAATACATCTCAAGAATAATTATGGAACAACTAAAATAACAAGACAAATCTGAGTGGTGCGTCGTCAGGCTCGCGTGACAGCTCGCGCGCACGGCTTTGCCGGAATTCTACTCTTCTCTAGAAAATCGCACCCTTGTGATTTCCATGAAGCTTTGTATTTATAGTCTTGCCTCCTAGGGTTTTCACGAATATTTAGGCAAGAATATCTGTTGGAAATCATCTTTATCTCTAAAAATCAGCTTAGGAAATATTTGATCTCCAAAAACTGAACTTAGAAATATTCTTTGCGCGTGATGACATCATCGCTCCGGGTATTTCGCTGTCTGCTGACGTCACCGTTTTGTTGTCTACTGCGCGACCCTTACTCGCGCGCCATATTGCTCGCGCGCTAGTGGTCTTTTGTCCTTTGTTGTAACCTTGTTGCCTTTTGTTCCGAATTTCAGCCTTCTTGTTGCGTTTTTGTTCTAACTCTTCTAATCATCCTGTAATACAAAACTACACCAAAAGCATAATCTTATACTAAAATGTGTTAGAATATAAGCAGTGTAACGGACTTAAAGTAGCATACAAAAGCACTCTATCACAATACAACCATTAGATCGAGTATATTAGGAAAGCGGGAGCAGCAAGTATATTTGGTGCATGAATGTATTAATAAGCGTATTTGGACAGATTAGTGAAAACACCGGAAGGAATGAAGCTAGTTCGACACTTGGTCACCCCTAGTTCTATAAATTCTTTTGAGTTGCGTGTTGGAATATCTACCGACTGAATTGCATGAGGTCAAAATGGCGGCGTTGTCGGGGAAAAGTGTTTAATTTTTGGTTTTTAAAATCTTTCACTAGTTTAATTTTTAGTTCTAGATTTCGAGTCACTCGAAATCCTAAATAAATAAATAAAATAATAATAAAAATAATAATAAAATAATAATAAAAAATAAAATAAAATAAAATAATAATAATAATAATAACTTTCATTTGCTTATTTTTTCTAGCTATTACTAAAATTTACCTTTTTGTAGGTGAATGCAATCAACTTCTAAAGCGAAGAAAAAGGTGCAAGTGGACGTCACAAATTCAAGTTCTAGCTCTTCGAGATCTTCTAGACCTTTGACCTCAACTTCGTGGAATTTCCCCTGAACAATACCCAAGAAACCGAGAACAAATCATCACACTCGACCAGACATGGAAAATCAAACTCGACCGCAAGGAGCAGCTCGAGCAAGGGCTGAGGTCGAGCAACCAGCCGAGTATTACATAACTCCAACCATTGGAAGTTATGATTCTCCCATTCGCATTCCCAATGAAGAAGGATATGACTTTGAACTTTGAGGAGGACTCATCCAAATGATCAAGAGTGAATCATTTGACGGATACGATAACCCTCATGTTCATCTTAATAATTTTACTGAATATGCCGTACGTATAAATTTGCAGGAGTACCTCGAGAAATAGTTTACTGAAGCTATTTCATTTTCTCTAACCGATGGAGCAAAAGATGGCTTTCAAGACACGAGCCAAACACATTGAAGACATGGGACGCCTTAGCCCAAGCTTTTCATAAACCAATATTTCCCCCCTGCAAAGGTAAAACATATTAGGGATAGAATTAACAAATTTGTTCAAGCCAACAATTGAATCTTTTTACAAGCGTTACGAACGATTCAAAGACTTCAACGCGAATGTCCTCATCATGGATATAACAAATGGGTATTGTTGTCGATGTTCTACAATGGAATGGACGAAAACAATCCGATTACGCATGGATCAAGGAAGCGGAGGAAGCATCATGGATTACCCGCGAGCAAAGATTCAAGGTTATAGAGAAACTCGCATGGAACAGCCCTTATGGGGTGGAGATCGAAACCATCTGAAGAAGGAGGAACTTGAGCCGAGTACGAATTCAGTCACGAAAGCCGACTTTAATAATCTTCAAAAATCGTTAACTCTTTAATGCAAGCCCTTTCTAACCTTAACTTAGTATAAAGAAAAACACAATCAAACGTCTACGAGGTTAGCGAACACTGAAGAAGCTTTACGGACCTAAAGGAGGAGAAGACGTTAGCTACATAGCTCGAGGACAAGGATCCTAACGTACCCCTCAACAAAGCAGACTAGATTCTACTCCGATTTGAAACCACCACCGCCCTACTCTCAAGGGTACAATAACCAGGTAAGTCTCAATACTTTCCACGAGACCCAAGCTATAGGAGACTACCCGAGCAATCAAGCCTCGAGTCAGAAACTACGGCCCCGAGCACAAATCGAAATTTCAACCAAAGGAAGGAAGACAAGAAATCAGAGGAACCCACCTTAGCGCAACTAATGACTCAGATGATAGCTACTCAAGAACAACAGAGCAAAGACATTCAGAATATCTTCGAGGAACTCCGACAGGGGAAAGTCGAACAGAAGATGCTTGAGACACAGTTTTGCGCAATTAGCTTTCAGCCGCATTTTAAGGAATTCTGGAAAACTTCCTTCTCAGCCCGAAATAAACTCAGCCGACGTAAGCGCTATCACTTTGAAGAGTGGTAAGGAGCTTGAAGGACCAAGACCAAAGAAAGCACCAACAAATTTAGCCGAGCAAGGTGAACCGAGTAACACTCAGCAGCCGACAGGAAGAGGAAGCCACGGACAATGAAAGTGAGCCGCCTTACGTAGCACCACCCTTACGTCCACCACTTCCATTCTCAAACAGACAAAAAGAAGGTAAAAGAACAGCCGCATTCAAGAAGTTTGCTGAAATTCTCGGAAAGCTTAGCATCACTCTACCATTTTCAGAGGTAATTTCTCAAATGCCCACCTATGCTAAATTCTTAAAAGATATTATAACTCATCGTCGTGAATTATGTGATGTAGACCATGTTGCCTTAGGACCTAATTCTAGTGCCGTAATACAACGTAAGATGCCTAAGAAACAAAAAGATTATGGTTCATTCACTATACCGATCGTCGTAGGAGATATAAATATTGATGATGCCTTATGTGATCTAGGAGCAGGAGTTTCCATAATGCCATTTATCTTATATGAAAAATTAGGAATAGGAGAACTTTCTAGCACCACTTTAATTCTTAGACTAGCTGATAGGTCTAAACGAGTACCAATTGGTGTGTTAGAAGATATGCCTGTTAAAATTGGAGAATTCTATGTTCCTGTGGATTTTTATGTGTTAGAAATGGATGATAACCCTTATGCCGAAATTCCTGTTATTATGGGAAGACCATTTTTAAACACAGTCAAGGCATTGATAAATTGTGGCGATGGTTCAATCGAGTTGGACCTAGGTGAGGACAAGGTAAAATTTTATCTTTCTAAAATGATGAAAGCACCTACTTGTTCTTTGGATTGTGATTTGTTTGATGCTAATGTTTCAAATAGTGATATAGTTATATTTCCGCTAACATTCTTGAAAGTGAAGGAAAGAAAGATGAAAATATGTCGAATCTCATGGATGAAACCGAGTACTCGACCGAGTCATTTTCGGTCGAGCAGAATTTGATCGAGCAGAATTACCGAGCAGGAACTTACATGTAATCATTCAATCATAAGCAACTCGAGCAAAGGTAATGAATTTGGTCAGGAATTGAAACCTCTTCCACCAAATCTAAGGTACGAATTTTTAGTTTCAGAAAAATTTTCGCCGGTTATCATAAGTGCTTTGCTAAATCAAGATGAAACTATGAAACTCATGCATGTTTTACGTACACATAAAGATGCTATAGGACACTCTATAGATGATTTAAAAGGAATTAGTCCCGACGTATGCATGCATAGGATTCGTTTATGCGATGACGCAAAACCATCTAGGGAGTTTCTTAGGAGACTAAATCCCAAATTAGGTGAAGTTGTTCTGAAAGAAATAACAAAACTTAGAGATGCAGGAATCATATACTCGATCCCCATTCAGATTGGGTTAGCCCAATCCACGTCGTTCCAAAGAAAGGAGGATTAACCGTAGTTAAAAATGAAAATGATGAATTAATCCCCACTAGAACCGTAACCGGATATAGGATGTGTGTCGATTATAGAAAACTTAATAAAGCAACTAAAAAAGACCATTTCCCTATTCCATTCGTGGATCAAATGTTAGAGACTTTCCGGGCACGAGTACTTTTGTTTCCTCGACGGGTATAGTGGATTTTTCCAAATACCTATCCACCCCGAGGATCAAGAGAAGACCACGTTCACATGTCCATATGGAACGTTCGCGTATAGAAGAATGCCTTTCGGGTTATGCAACGCTCCGGGAACTTTTCAACGGTGTATGATGTCCATTTTCTCGAGTACCTCGAGAAGACTATGGAAGTTTTTATGGATGATTTTTCAGTTTACGGGACTCGTTTGACGATTGTTTATCGAATCTATCCAAAGTTCTAGCTCGATGCATTGAGATGGACCTAGTTCTAAACTGGGAGAAATGTCATTTTATGGTTCAAGAAGGAATAGTGCTCGGACATCTAGTTTCAAAACGAGGAATAGAAGTCGACAAAGCCAAGATCGAGGTGATCGAGAAGCTCCCCCCCTAAGGATGTACGAGGTATTAGAAGCTTTCTCGGACACGCCGGATTCTACAGAAGATTTATCAAAGACTTCTCGAAGATAGCAAAACCACTCACAAACCTTCTCGCTAACGATGTTAAGTTCGATGATAAATGTCATGAAGCGTTCGAGACGTTAAAGAAGTTACTCACAACCGCCCCGATCGTTCGAGCACCAAATTGGGATTTACCGTTCGAACTAATGTGCGATGCAAGCGACGGAGCGATTGGAGCATGCCTCGGACAGAGAGTTGATAAACGTCTTCATGTCATTCAATACACGAGCAAGGCACTCGATGCAACCAAGAAAACTACACCACAACCGAGAAGGAGATGTTAGCGGTAGTTTACGCATTCGAAAAATTCAGACAATACCTCGTTGGATCAAAGACCATTGTTTACTCGGATCACGCAGCACTCAAATACTTGATGAACAAAAAGGACGCAAAACCAAGACTTATTAGATGGATCCTTTTATTGCAAGAGTTCGACATAGAGAAGAGACAAGAAAGGAGTCGAGAACGTAGTAGCCGACCATTTATCTAGACTCGAGACTACCTTAGAGGATAAAGGAAGTGGAGACCCTATCAAGGATTCATTCCTAGGAGAATACTTGTTATCCATAGACTCAGCTCAAGACAAAGACCCTTGGTACGCAGATTTTGTGAACTATCTTGTTTGTGGAACACTACCACCAGAAATCACGTATGCACAAAAGAAGAAATTTCTCCGAGACGCTACTCGATACTATTGGGACGAACCTTATCTTTATAAGTTAGGAGTCGATGGCATATATCGTACGTGTGTAGCAGAAAAAGATCAACATAGAATCTTACGCGAATGTCATTCTTCATCCTCGGGAGGACACGGATCCACATCCAAAACAACCTCTCGAGTAATGCAGTTGGGATTCAATTGGCCAACTATTTTTCAAGATGCTCATAAGTATGTTCGATCGTGCGACGCTTGCCAACGATCGGGAAACATCTCGAGGAGACGAAAGCGCGAAAGTCTACAAAGAGAAAACAAAAAAGTGGCACGATAAGAAAATCATTGAGAAGAGATTCACAGTAGGAGACGAAGTGCTACTCTACAACACTAGGTTGAGATTATTTCCGGGAAAATTACGTTCCAAGTGGTCCGAACCATTCAAGATATCTAAAGTTTTTGACGACGGACATGTGGAATTATTAAACAAGGAAGGAAACACATTTAAGGTCAACGAACATAGACTGAAGATTTATCATGCTAGAGACCAATGCTATCTAGTAGAGCAATTCGATCTCTATGAGGTCGGATAACTAAGAAGTGGAGCATATCCTCTCGAGAAGGGATCGTAGCAAAGGACTTCTCGAGTGTGTTTCTTTATATGAAGACACGGCTACGTCCTTGCTAGGACGTTAATCTAGGCCTGTAAGTATTTATTTTTCCGCATTTATTTTTCCGCACTTTATTGTTTTCTAGATTAGGAAAAACGCAAGTGTGGGGTAGAATATAATTTGGGAAAATTCCGGGGATAAATTCTTTCACTCGATCGAGTAAACCACCCACTCGACCAAGTCACGTCACCCAAATTAATATAGATTAAATAGTTTAAATGAATTTAAATTTCATTCGATCGAGTAAGATTCTTACTCGACCGAATCGAGCCAATGACAGCACGTCGTTGTGCACTGCAAATCTAAATTTATAATCCTACTCAAAACTAGTATAGCAATAAGTAGGGTCAAACCCAAGGGAAAGTAATCTAGTCTAAGAGTTATGCTACAACTAATCCTACTCCTATCAGGGGTTTTGAAGGTTTGTTTGTAACTAAAACTAAAAGTACTAATAAAATAAAACACAGTTCAGGGAATCTCATTGCAACATGTAATCATAGACCAGACATGCATCAATCTAGTAAATTATAATTGTTCTAATTAGATAGTCCCGCTAGGGTTGTTACCTAATTCTAGTTCTATCTTCTATTACCCGCTAGAGTCTCAAGAAGATGTAACAATTACCTAATCAAACTACCACAATAGTTCCACCGCTAGGCTTTGCTACTATGACAATCCAATTAAATATCATGCAATTGATATAAACCTAATTTCACCGCTAGGCTGAGTTAAGCAAATAACAAAGCATGCAATTTATAACAAGAACATAATTCACTAAATTAAAACATGCTATTCAATGGACTCATACAAAGTTGCAACTCAATTCCCCAAACTGTAGGGAAATTAGTTACTACTACAAAACATTAATCTAAAGAGTTTGAAGAGGAAAACTTTGCTTGTGGCCGTCCCGGCTCTCCCTCTCAATTAGGGTTAAAACCCTATTTATAATGTAGTTGAACTTTCTGAATTGAGCTGGGCCAGACTAATCCGCGGACCCTTAAGGAATAATTCCCGCGGACAATTAAGGATTAAATTAATTCTTCAGCGTCCGCGGAAATAATCTCTTCAGCGTCCATGGCTGACGTCAGCATGATGTCATCCAGCTCATTTCTTCGTCTTCTTGATCCGAATTCGCCTAAAATGCTCCATTAGCGTGTAAATGCTCTCTTGCAGTCATAATATGCCTGAAATGCAAAACATTACCAAAAGGTAATATTTCACAAACAAAACATATAAAAATAGATGGAAATAAGACAATGATGGATCGTATAAATACGCTCCATCAGCCGACCGCCCGACCAAAAACTTAAGTAAAATCATTTAAATAATTTAATTCCCCCTCATTCGATCAAGTAAAAATCTTACTCGACCGAATCACATCGCCCAAAAACAAATTACAAAAATACAAAAAATTCAAATTTTAAAAATCTAACCGTTGGACCAACTTGACCAATTAAATTTGGTCTAATTGGAAATTGTTCCAATTTAATACCTTAAAAACACCACTCGACCAATTAAATTTGGTCTAATTGGAAATTGGTCCAATTTAGAAAACCCTAAAACATCACTCGACCAACCTTCCCTCTACCAACCCTACTCGACCGCTTCACCTTCACTCTCAAAATCTAAATCCCTAAGCCACCGATTCACTCGACCGACCACCAATCTCTCAATTCAACTCAACAATGTCGAGTGGACAAGGATCGAGCATGGGAAGAACAAAGACCCTTGTGAGGAGATGGACGGTTTTCAACCCATGCTCGGAGCATAGCTTTAGGAAGCCATTTAACTCTTTGGTGGCTCGAGCAAGAAGGAAGTGGTAAGCTCCGTTGCACCTCACAAACCTACTATGATCGAGCTTGGAATTTATGAGATTGTGGATAATATATTTATCAATGTCGGCTTGATTGAGTGGGAATATTTGATGGGACAACCGACACACCACAACCTTGTGGTCGAGTTCTTTACAAGCTTTGAACCGTTTTATAATGAGAATGAATGCGTGTCGTGGGAATTTGAGATAAACACACAAGAATTCAAGTAGAAGAAGGAGTATATGGACGGAGAATGGTTCTCTCCCGGAGGTGTTAATCCATTTTGTACGGATGAAATGAGATTGGAAGTATGGAGGAAGCTAACCGGTATGCGCGAGTATGACCCTAATTGCTCACCCAAGTGCCTAACGGATGGAGTATGGAAATACATCCATCGAATTATTTCAACGAACATCAACACTCGTGTTGATCAAGGTGCTCGAGTATCTCGGGAAGACTTGGATTTAATGTACTTCATGGAGCGAGGAGACTCCATTGATTGGTTTTATGTCTTCACCGAGCGCTTCAAGAAGATGATCAACCACAAGGAAAAGAGCAAGGCACTCGGTTGCTCATCTTTTATCACTTGCCTCGCGGAACGCTCATATCTTCAGTTTGAAGGCAAAGGAAATTTTAGACCACTCGACACCACCCGTTTGGTCACGATGACGTTGATGGAAAGGAGGAGCAAAGAGTGGGTCTGTGCAAAGGAAATGCCTAAGCGTGCTGACCGGAAAGGAAAGAAGAAGATGAACGAAGGAACTAGCTTCGATTGGGAAGAGTGCTAGGAAAGCCTCTTTTTGTTGTGTATTTGTGTTGTTTTTGAAAACTTTTGGACGTACCGTTTGCGGTACTTTGTTGTCAGTAACTTGAACTTGCGCGTACCTATTTTCTATTGTCATTTACCCTTATGATCGCCAAATTTTAAGACCGCAAAGTGAAGCAAGAAGGACACTGCTTCACTCGACCGAATCTATGGATTATTCGGTCGAGTAACCCACAACATAAACAACTCGACCCAAACTAGAAAAATCAGATTTTCCAGCCAAGCCTAATCAAGCACTCAGCCCAAATTCTTTCCAAAATAATAATATCTCGAGTAACCCTAATAAATTTTCAAAACTTCCATATGTTAAATCTTAGATTAAGTCTTTGATTTAATATTCAATTAATAGAAACCTTTGATATACTCATGGATTTATCACACTTTATTAGGTAAGTTACTACTCGAGTAACCTTAGAGCTTCCCAATTTAGACTTATATAAAAACCGATCGAGTATCATGGGATACTCCACATACTCGACCGAATCTACATACTCGAGCAACATGTCTCAATCCAACCTACTATCCAAAAAGACCAATGCACCCTCCCAACGAAGAACTCAAGTTGAGTTTGTTCACACCTATGACCCATCCTACCCACCAAATTTTGACAACCTAGACCATGCACGAACCTATGAACGATTAGCTGAAGATGTAAACTGACTCAAGCCTGTGGTGAGCTCGATAGCCCTTCATGACAAGACAATGCAAAGCCTTGGCATTAGTGCCAAAGTTTATGACATGTTCAGCCGAGCTTCACTCGATGTTGATGTTGTTTTCCACAAGCAATGCTA
>QZGG01002649.1:0-34177 GCA_006409495.1 Sedum album
CACCCGGACTCTGTAAAGAAATCAACTCCAGATTACTAACCTGATAATTGCGGAACCATATGTGGTCGTCAACAATCGAAAAGACAAAAACATGATCATAGTATGGTTTAGCTTTTCTATGATCCTTTGGGGTTCCGAATACCTACCGTAAGAGTTGAAATTCATGTGAAAAGTGAAGTCAGCTAATGAGAGAAAATAAATATGCCACCCAAATAAGTCAAAAAACATTACACAAACACAAATTTTTACCTGTGTGATCATCTCTTTCAACAGTTTCCAGTGTGCATCTTTATCAAAATTGCCTGAGAAGGTCAGTAAAGGTCGTGATCCCTTCAAATGATTTCCAGTAAGTTTCAGCTCCTCCATCGTATGCACTACAAGCACAAACACATCTCAAGTCTTATCAAAAACCAGCAAAAAAAATCCAAAAATGATTAAAAAAACTTAATCAACAGCAACAAATTAACACAAAGATGATAACCATCACAAGTACCTGCATTAACAAGAAACTTAACAGAAGGTCCTCCAGGACTCTTGGCAATCCACATATAAAGATCCTTCTGTTTCCTACACTAAAATCAACAACACAAAAACAAATCTCAGCCACATCACAAAACACTTCATTTGAGAAAATATATTACATTTTAGAAAGAAATACCTCAAAGAAAAGGCAGGAAGAGCAGCTCTTGAGTTCAACAAGCTCATTCAAAGTCGCGCCTTTACTCTCCTTCGACTCAACCTTACTATCCTTCTTACAATGAGGCAATAGCGATACAATATTCAACATCAAATGACGGTACCGGTAAGTGATACGACGTGAGCACGTCACCAAAACCTTTTCCTTATTACGAAAAAAGGTGCCAGTAGAGGTTCGCACCGTTGCCGGTAATTCCTCTACTGCAGCTGGTTCTGGTTCTGCAAAGTCATCGGCTGGCTTGTCTTTCCAACCTAATAGTGTTCGTTTCGGCCTTTCCGGAGCCACCGCCGGCGCGGCGGGAGCGGAGACTTGTTCGGCGCGCTTTCGCTTCTTCGCCATTGTTAGATAAATCTTAGAAGAGGGGTTTGGCCTTTGACTTTATGGACGGAAACCTAATTACATGGTGTAGAGAGTTTCCGTTATTGGGCCGGGCTTCATCTAAATGGGCCTATCTCAATTCGAAGTATCTGAAGGCCCAAGGCGTATGTACTGCTCTAAAAGATTACGCTTTCAATGATAAATAAATCATTATTTAATGACTAAAATTAGGAAAATTGAATACATGTAATCGTTTTTACGCATCATTTTAATATTTAATTTCTAATAAACTTACGACAAAATCTAAATTAAAAATATTAAAATGCGGAACAAACAGAGCAGCAATAAGCACGCACGAACGCACGTAGCAACACGAAACACAATCTCTCTGTCTGTTTGTCTGTCTCCGTGTTTGTATACATTTCCAACGTGATCAAATTACTCCGCCGCTTATCTTCCTCCATCCGAACAAATACATAATATTCATAAATAAACAAAATGGCATCTTCAGGAGGTGGAGGAAGCTACAGAGCCGACGACGATTACGATTACCTCTTCAAAGTTGTACTCATTGGTGACTCCGGTGTTGGAAAATCCAACCTTTTATCCAGATTCAGCCGTAACCAATTTAGCCTGGAATCCAAATCCACCATTGGCGTCGAGTTCGCCACCCGTAGCATCCAGGTCGATGAAAAAATCCTCAAAGCTCAGATTTGGGACACTGCTGGTCAAGAAAGGTATTTAATTTATTACAATTTCTCAACACTTTTTTAAAAAAAAATTGCCAATTTCACAATGATCGTTTTGTTTCGCAAATGCTTTCGATTTAAATGTGATGAACCGTGCGGATTTGCGTCATTGTGCAATTTTTCTGGGATGTGTAGGTACAGGGCAATTACGAGTGCATATTATAGAGGAGCTGTAGGTGCATTGCTAGTTTACGATATAACTCGTCATATCACATTTGAGAATATTGAGAGATGGTTGAGTGAGCTTCGTAACCATACAGACTCTCATATAGTTATAATGCTTGTGGGAAACAAGGCAGATTTGCGTCATTTGCGTGCTGTGTCAGTTGAGGATGCTACTGCATTTGCACAAAAGGAAGGTATTTTCTTTATGGAGACTTCAGCACTGGAATCTTTAAATGTTGAAAATGCTTTCACGGAAGTTCTTATGCAAATATATCGTGTTGTGAGTCGAAATGCACTTGATCATGGTGAGGACAGGATTGGATTGCCTAAAGGACAGAAATCAATGTTGGAACAAAAGAAGATGTTTCTGAAGTAAAGAAAGTAGGCTGCTTCTCGGCCTAATAGCCACTTATTCAAGGACATACTCTTCATTGAAGAATCCAATGAGCTTAAGCAAGTTATTGTCCTTTTAAATGAATGTATTTTTTCATATTCGACAGTTTTTTTTATCAAAAAAGACTCGTTATTACGTGGTTTTTTACCGAAAACCAACCTTATAAATCAAATTTCAAGAATATCATCCAAATATTGACCAATGAAATGCTACTTAAAAAGTGATATTTTTATTCCAACAATCTGGAAAGTTTATTAACATTACATGACCTAATTTCAACAACTTTGACAACATTTGCCTATGCTTGAAATCCATTAAGAAATGGACACCAAAGGAAAATTTAAATTCTGACAAGACAATGCAGATACTTGATTACATATCAAAATATAAAACATTGCTAATCTATACCTGGAGCAACCTTTTCGGTAAAAAGAGGTTGTAAAGATAGATATCCTCTAGTATAACCTCCAACCATCTGGATCCTGCGTACTAATGCCTTCTTAAGCTTTCTTATTTGGTTCGAAGACATACCTAATAAGGGACTCCTTAATGGAAAGAAGTTCAGGGAACTCTTTTTTTAGCTTGGAAGCATCCATCTCGTTGTTACTTCGTGCAGCTACAATAACTTTAGCTTGCTCTTCTAGTGTAAAGTTGGACCACGAGAAGTCAGGGTTGATGTATTTCTTGTACATTTCCAATATCTCATTGTGGCTCACAACTCCAGGGTTGGTGAAGTTATAAATTCCAGTTAGGTTTCTTTTTGCCATCTCGATTGAAATGGGTAGAAGTTCGTCCAAGACAGTCATGCTGTTTGGGATGTTCACTACTTTGTTGTAGAGGGAAATTTTTGTGATGAAGTTGCGTGGGTTGTTCAGGTCAGATGAAATCGGCATTCTCACTCTCAGGTTGCACACATTTTCAAATTCCTTCAGTAACTCCTCAACCTAGTGTGATTATTCAGAAAGGTTGAAGATAAATATGGTTAAGAGTATCCCATAAACAAGAACTTAGCGTTAGCAGAGAAATTTACTTACCATGGCTTTGGTTTTGGAGTAGAAAGAACCATGAAAGTTTGGAGTATCTTCTTCCTTAAAACCAATACCGGAACCCTCAGGATGTGCAGCATCATATTCAAAAATGCATCCAGTGGCGAAATTAATAACCACAAGCCCATGCGCTCGGCAGACATCTGCCAATGTTAGTGTTCCTACAACATTAGCTCGAATAGTTTCAACTTTGTGAGTCTCGCACCAATCGACATTGGGCCTCCCAGTAACCCCAGCAGCGTTAAACACATGAGTAGGTTTGACATTCTGAATATCTTTCAAGAGGCTTGCACGATCCTCCAAGCGACCTTTTCCGTACTCATAAACAATCCCTTGTTTCTCACAAAGCTTTCCTAGGAGACCCCCAATCCATCCAGTTTTGCCATAAATCAAGAATTTGTAAGATGAATTCTGAGAGTTGGAAGTTTTGGAAGGTTGAGCACTCTTCTGGCTTATTTGGGTATTTGGAGCAGTAGATGATGCGGAGATACCATTATCTGAACCATCAGGATGCCTTTCAACACCACCAGGCATCATGAGCATCCTCGGATGAGGAAGCAATGCTCCAGAAACATCTCCCCACCAATCTGGATTTTGGTGTACCACTCCATAGTCTTCTTAAGTCCCTCATCCCAAGTTGTCTTTTCCGCCCACCCCAAGTTCTTCAGCTTTTGGTCATCCAAAAAGTACCTTTGGTCATTAAATGGCCTGTTATCAACAAACTGGATGCTACTATCCGAATCCAGTGAAAAAAGTCCACATATGTCCTTCGCGACATCAATAACTCTCCTCTCTTTTTTCGTTCCAATGTTGTAAACATGGCCAACTTCTCCCTTATGAAGAACCACCTCAAAGGCTTCAGCAACATCCTCGCAGTAGAGATAGCTTCTGACATTAGATCCATCTCCGTGGATTGGTAGAGGACTTCCTTTCATGGCCAAAAGGATAAACTTGGGAATCAATTTTTCAGGAAATTGATTTGGCCCGTAGACATTGTTTCCTCTGGTGGTAATCACAGGCAAACCATAAGACCGGCCATAAGCCATGACAAGCATTTCTGCTCCAGCTTTAGTAGCAGAGTACGGGTTTGTTGGGAGGAGCTGAGATGCCTCATGATTTCCAACCACAGCATCCTCGTCTGTTTCTCCATAAACCTCATCAGTACTAACATGGATGAACCTCCTAATCTGACCAGTGACCTTGCATGCTTCTAGAAGAACATGAGTTCCGTATATATTATTTTTCGTGAACTCAAAGCTGTTACCAAAGAGTTGTCAACATGCGTTTGGGCAGCAAAATGCATTATGGTATCAATGGACTCAGTGACAAGAAGATAATTGACAAGATCAGCACTGCCAATATCTCCCTTCACAAACTTGAAGTTGGGAGATGACTTGGATGGTAACAAGTTTTTCAAATTTGAGCAGTAATCAAGCTTGTCAAGCACAACAATCTTGTAGTCAGGATATGTCCTGACCAGCCGGTTCGCGACATGAGATGCAATAAATCCTGCAGCCCCAGTAATTAAAATATTCTTTGGAGTATATGAAGACATGTTTCTGCAAAAATAACATCACATATTTATTAGGTTCATTATATTATAACGCTACGAGTACCAGAAAAAGGGATGAAGACATGTTCCTCCTAATTTAAGCTTCACAGTTCACACCACTGTAACAAGGGATCGTAGTGGCCCTCTATTCGCAAAGATAATAGCAGTAGTTATGATGATTCTTAGAGCTCGGACAAAGATAAAAACAAAAATGAGACGCTGACATTTATATACGATAAAAATAAACAAGTCATTTTCAAACGCAGCATTTGAAAACTTACGTTTGACAAATTACTAGTAGTGTAAAACATTCTACTTAACAAACGATTGCATGAAGACAAACAGAAAAAAGACACCAGGCTACAAAGAAGTCACCTTCAAAGCAACTGATCAAATCAGCAGATCAGATGCCAACAAAACATAATAAAAACATTCCTTTACCCCATTTTCATCATGCCCAAATTCAGATCTAATCACAAGCACCATATTTCCCCAAACCACACACATTCCAAATACTAAATCACATGTCAATCACCCAAAAAAACAAAAACAAAAAATAGGTCGTCATAGAAACCTGGGTGTCTTACAATTACCAGTTTACAACCAACCCCAGATCCAGTCAAACCGAAATCGACCCAGATCATGAAAAATCAGCATCAATACAATAACATCAAAAATCAAATGAAACAAGTTGTAATCAGCACGATTGGATTGGACATATGAAGTTCACCTGAGAGCCGATCAAGCAGATGATTTGAAGCCAATGCAGGAAAAAGGGTCTGTAAATGAGGAAGGAGGTGTGAGAAGAAGAAAATGGATCGGTGTAGAGATTTATACGATCCCCGGAAGGACAAGAGAGACAGTTAAGGAGAGCCGAGGGTGCCCCCAATTTTATTTATTCCCAAACTACCCCTGCTCATTCCTTTCATGTTTTCTTCTCTTTTGATTTTATTGATTTCATTCCTTTTTTTACTTGTTTCCAAAACTTAATCGGACATCCGATTTCTTTTTTCTTTTTTTATAGCATTCAATAATAGAAAGTGTATTTGTTGATTCATGATTTTGGATATTTCTAAATAAACGCTGTCATAACAATTATAATGTTACAAATCTGGACCATCGATCTTTGATAATAGAGATCGAGTTAAGTCGCAAAATACTGTTTCTATGGTTTGAGTCAATGAATTCACGCATATATAATTGTTTGTATAAAATTGTTTAAATAATCATGTCTCACACTCAAGACTAACTATTATTCTTTGTACAATTTAAAATGACAAAAAAATTATTCTCCAATTATTCGATTTGAATAAATTCCTTTTCATATTTACCCTCCCCTAGAGGCTTGAATGATAAATGAAACCCTAATGAAAGCAATTCATGTGCAAATTGCCCGTTATCATCGCATCATATATGATTCGTAGAAATAACATCCTCCACATATTCTACCAACATTTCAAACCGTTCATGTTTAATGTGGTTGATTATTTCCATATTTTGTTTGTATCAAGTAGATTGGTTCAACTTAAATGTTCAAGTAAAACTAAACTAATTTATTAAAGACTTGCATATTAATGTACACTCAAATTATCGATATATGAGATTAAAAATCAAATAACTGACCATTAAACTGATACTCTTCATACATTATAACTGCTTTCATAAATTTTGGGTATCATTCATAAGCTTATAGCCAAAACATTTTTTCATGTACGTCTCCATTTCGTTTATTTTAGTTTCAATGTTTCAAACCACAAATTCTACCAACATGCTTCGTAGTAGGTTGCTTGGGGCTCGGACCGCCCGCCTTTAAAAACTGTCACATGCAACGTAGTTGGTTTTTTTTGATCAAGTGAGTACTAAGACTCAGAATGTACATAAAGAGGATTTAAATCCAATCGACAAAGCGAATGAAGACCTCGAACACAAAATAGAAATTGACTAAGCTTAGAGTGTACGAGGTACTTCGCCTCAGTACCAAAGAATATGGCCCATTACTATTCAGTCTTCAGAAATCTGCAACGTAGTTGGTTTTGGTTTCCATCTTTTTTTATAATCTTATTTTTTTATATTTAAATAATTTGGATGGTTTATACTTTATGTGGCTCGAATGTTGTTGGGCTTCGTCCTAAATGGCCCATTTATCTTTATAAGCTTCTACAAGGAATGGCGAGCTCATTGTTTTTATTGGGCCTCCACTCAAGTAGGTAATCCAAAACGCAGCGTTGCGTTCTTATTCTCGCGTTCATTCCTCTCGGCATAGCCAGAGCTGGTGCTTTGAATCGTAACGCGGCGACGACGACGACGACCGCCGATCACTCTCGGTGGCCTCTGGTGGACTTCGTATAATTTTCCGGAGATAAAGGTGAATTGTTTTTGGTCTATTTTATTAAATATATTCTTAAAATCTGATCGTATTATTTTATGGTGTTGGGGGGTTTCGCTCCGTTGAGATGCAGTTAGGTTTTGGAATCGTAAGTCGAGAGGTTTTAGAGGCTGATTTGAATCGTTATCGTTCAAATTTTTCTTATTCAATTTGTATTGGTGTTGAATTTGGGTATGAATGATATGCGCCCTATTTCTGCATTTTGATGCTTATTATTCGTAGAATGTGATAAAGCAGGGTTTAAATTGGCTGTAGGTTAATCTTTGGTCAGTATAGAAATACTAGTTTTTGGTAGCACTTAGCAGTAGTTATTAGTCTCGTTGTAGGCAGGAGGAAGCAATGTATGAATGATATGCTCAAGAATTTACATTGTGTATATTTCATCGAGTGGAACTGTTTGTAAATTAATTGAAACTTATGCCGGATGGTTTTTTATTTTTTATTTTTTATTTTTGACTTTTGTTGTTGGAATTCTTGTTGAACATCATTGAATGTTTATGCAGTTAATACGTTGAAATATGTCTGGGAGAACACATGGCCCCCCTCATCGTATGAAAGGGATGCCTTATGGTGGACTACCACCTCCTGTTCATGAACCTCATTTTGGAAGAGGCCTTCCTCCTATGCAACATCCAGCGTTGCTTGAGGAAATGCGAGAATCACAGTTCGGAAGGGGGATGCCTGGACCGATTCCGCATCATCACCGACATGCAGTGATTGAAGAGCACCTTAGTCTGCAGCTTCAAGAAATTCAGGGTCTTCTTGATGATAACCAGAGGCTGGCTACTACTCATGTTGCCTTGAAACAGGAAGTGGAATTGGCACATCATGATATAAAACGCATGTCTAATGTGCTGGGATCATATCAGGCTGAGAAGGACACACAGTTACGTGAGTTGTATGATAAATCCATGAAAATGGAAGGAAAGCTTCGTGGAGTTGAGGCAATTAAAGCTGAACTCAGTCAAGTTCACGCTGATATCAAGAAACTTGATGCTGATAGGCAAGGGTTGATGAGCCAGGTTCAAGCGATGACTGATGATATAGCTAGAGCTAATGCTGAAGTGCAACGATTTCCTGCTTTAAGGGCTGAAATCGAAGGCATGACACAGGAGTTGCAAAGAGCTAGGTATTTTTCAAGTATTTTAAGTCAGAAAACAAAAAATTGATTTTTTGTTGTTTTTGTTGAATAGTTTTTACGCACTAGTCACATCTCATTTATGCTAGCAGAGCTGCCATCGAATATGAAAGAAAAGGATATCAAGAGCACTATGAGCATGGGAAAGAGATGGAAAAGAACCTGGTCTCAATGGCTAGAGAATTGGAAAAGCTTCGTGCGGAGATTGCCAATTCTGAAAAGAGGGCTCTAGCTGCTGCTGCTGTTGGGAACCAAGGTGTGTGGTCTAGGGATTCAAATATAACTGATAACTATTTTACACTCACAGTAATATTCTGTAAAGAAATATTTATATATATATATAGTAATGCCAGCTTCACCGCTTAGGGATGTTAGAGTCTTTGAACTCTTTGAAGAGTTGTAGATCATATTCACTTCAGTTGTGATTATAACTTATAAATTAACTTAAACTTGACATATTGCCTATATTCTACAACTTTGATTGCATTTTTAAAATGTAGCCATATGTTTCTTAGAGCCAAGTAACCAACTTCACTGTCTATGTAATACTGCTATCATCCCCGTTGTAGGAAGTTATTAGTTCGTTTACTTATTTCGTTAAAACCAAAACAATCTTTGATTTTGGAGCACATCCTGACTTGAGCACTCAGCACAGTAAAGTCTATGGTAGTGTAGTCATAATCACCAGTCCCGGGATCTTAATAAGCCATATCAGATAATGGTGTCTATTTCAGAATTAGTTCGAGATTTTTTCCTTTAGTCTTCGGGGATTGGTGAAATAAGACACACACTTCCCATTCAGGTAGCTCATATCTTCAATATTCCTTCACAAATTGCGTTCTAAGTCTCCCTGGCCGCCAGATTGATAGACATTAGTAAATTTGGCCACTGTAGAAAAGCTGGAGTGTCATTATATTTTACTGTTATTCTTGGATTGCATATTCTCTTTGATATATCATCCTTTAATTCAAAATTGGCTGGAATCTGATTTCCTTAGATTGTTAATTAGGCGACAGTCGGTGACATCTTCTCCTAAATGTTGAGAACATGTTTCAACGAATATTTGTTGCCAGGATTCAATTATGCAACTGCATACCGTCTTGTATATTTTATTGAATTTAGCTTCTATTACCAGCATTTCTTCGAGTGATTATCAACAATTCTGTTTATTGGTTGTCAATTCGACTGCTTGGTTCAGGTTATAATTATGCTGCTACCGAAGTACCTGCTTACGCACCCAATCCATATCCAGTCAACTATGGCATGAACCCGGTAAGTTTTCAAACTTGCCTTCTCTCTTTAAAGGCAGTCTATTCTTTGATGAACCATGTATATTTATACCTTCACCAATGTTATTGTCAACTCAGATGCAACCTGGTCCAGAAGGATACCCTCAATACGTGCCTGGACCAGTTCAATGGGGTGGATATGACATGCAACACACCCAAGGACAAAGATAGACATAGCCTTAGATGCAAGGCCGTGATATGGCGATGGGTTATGTAAACTAGCTTCCCCGATATGTCACAGGCGTGCAGATCAGTTCGTTAAGAAGACTTGATAACCAAATCATACAGAGTTGGACTAGGCAATCTGTTCATGAAAGGCTAGAGATGCTCCATTATTCATGTGTCAAAACTTATGTTAATGTCAATCATGACATTTTTTTGTAAAGGGTTGGAATTTGGATAGGTGAAAGAGTGCAAACTTGCATGTACTGATGGTTTAGATGAAGATACATTTCACTTATCATACATGTTCAGGTTGGAGTTGTTATTGTATACTTACAAAGAGACATTGCGTGAAACAATTGATATATGACAAAAAAAAAGGCGGAGTTCGGAAAGCTTCAAAATTATCTTATGGTTGGCATCCACCTTTATTTATTTATAATTTTAAAACGAAAATAAAAAATTATGAAAAAGTTACATTGAAGATATCGCAGAAAGTTCGCCGCAACCGCAGTCTGAACGACGCCGTGTCTCTTCTGACTTCATCCACATAAACTGCTCGATATCAGATCCATCTGCAAACCATGTGATTGTGAATGAATCGTACTCTCAGTTACAGATCGGATTGTGTCCACGACGCCGTTGGCTTTCCCAAGTATTAGGTCAGTTGCACTCCAATTCCATTCGGATTTAAATCTAACCATATGTTCTCAACTTGTTGTATGTTTAATAAATCTGTTTAAAGAAATGTTAGGTAAGAAGGCAAGGGAAGCCGCTTAACCTTTCGCAGTACACGATTGATAAGGCAAGCAATGATATCTGGTAATATTTGGATGCGTGTTTATTTGCCTTTATTGTGAAAATTGTATGCTTTCTTGCACCTGAGACTAATATCTTACCCAGATAGATTGAATTAGAACAGCTCAAATGATGCATTGTTCTTAGTCGATCACATTTTTTTACATGTAGTTTCAAATAACTCTACTCTATCAGCAAGTAGTTTGTATTTTTTTTAATGATCCCTGTATCCGCTTGAAATACTGGTTTGTAATTTGTCCAGATAAGTTTTTAATAACCCGCACTACTTTCTTAGAAGATAATAGCTTATATTAGTTTTCAAAATGAAACAATATGATTGGTGTGGTATGACTATTTCTATTTGCCTCTGCTTGACATCTGATTCCACATATGATCCAAATGAGTTGCCATGATAACTTTTATTCTTGGGTTCTTTTTTGTAGCTATTTGTTAGAATTCCATCTTTTGGCAAATATGTTTCCAAGTGCCCCATCTTTCAAAAACATTTTCAAAAGGCCACTTTTTTCACAAGCTGCAATACAGTTTGGGGCTCGTTACCGTCAGAGTGTATGCATATAACTTGTCGCAGATCCATTTTGCAACTTGCCATTGAGCATTCAATTCAGTCATGACAATGCACAAGCCGTTGACGCATTGCGATTTGTGAAAAAAGATTGCTTTGAAAATGAATTTGAAAGATGTGGCATTTAGAAAACATTTTTGTCAAGATATGGGGTTCTAGAAATTATTCCTTAATCACCTTTAATATTTAGTGTTTACATGAACTTCTTTGCATGCTGTTGTGTTGTCATATTCTTTGTTTAAAATCAGTTTATGATTTCTTGCCTTGCCGATTATGTTATGGTATATGAAAAGAAACTAAATGGAAGGTTACTGCTACTTAGACGATCAGAATTCAAAATACTATAAAGACATTATATGATGCACGTGTTCTTGGTGAATCAATCTTAAAAATGTGGCTGGGCATTAGTGTGTGTTATCAATCAGTGTTTTAAAAAAGAAGCTATTTCTACTAGTCGTCTTTCGGGGGTTAGTTGTTATATTATCTTTCTTCTTAAAATCCTCCTTGAAAACACACATTCCTGGTCCGGCCACCTTTTTATGATTGTTTCACCAAGAAATTGTTTTTTACCACAAAATGTTGTTGCAAATTCCCTTTAATTCACAGAGTTGGGCTTTCAGTTTTGAGATATAGCCAGCAGCTACTGTTTTCAATTTTCATTGCACATCTCAATTTTATAGATGATGTAGAAAGAACGGTTTTGTCAGTTACACTATTCAGCTGTTCTCTTTTTATATGAATGATCGAGTTACTCTTTTGCTGTTAAGTTGTTTGTTCCAGATAAATACATAAGGTGCTGAAAGAGTTGAAAGACAAAAACTAAGTGAAAAGAGAAGCAGATTGGGATAGCTTCATTTGCATGATCGTGATCCTTGTCTATTTATGATGTTGTTGATTCTTTTCCATGTTTCATCATCGTCATTTCGCTTTCCCAAACATTTGCCTGCAAGCTTCTGACTCTCGCTGGATCATACTATGTTGATGATCTCAGCTTGCTGATATGACTTTCAGTTATCAGCTCTTGTTGTGACTTGTGAGTATGTTCATCTTAGTTTCCGCTGTGCATTTTTTAGCTAACCCCTAAATTGCAATTTTGTCACTTACATAAATATTACTATGAATCAATCTAATGGCAAATCTTTTAGCTTATACCAAATGCAGTAACTATTTTCGTTCAGCTTTTAATGCATTCTACCAACCAACTGAAACCTGAACCAAACAAAAAAACAAAGTAAATGAGAAATGCGCAATGCGCAATGATATTATAAACAATCGCACATTAAAACGATGTCATTTTGATATTTAAAGCGGAATTACTCATCTCTGATATTGCATTTCCAAAGAATCCGATCTGGGGAATTTCATAGTCAAACATCAATTTCTTGTTCAACTTTCCGTAAAAATTTCCCGCCAAATGCAAACTTGTGCAAAATTTCACTGTATTTGGAAATTTGTAAACTAAAAATTTCTAGTTTCAGATTTCACACGTTCCTTCCCGCTTCCCTGATCTCCCCCTTTATAATTATCTGACCGCCTTCATCTTCAAACCTCAGTTTAGCCTCTCCGACGAATCTTCGAAAGCCGAACCTCTCGATCTGACCAAATGGCTGCGCACTTCGATCATCCATTGCCTCCTCTCAAGCGACTCAGTCTTCAGCACAAACAACGTGAGCAACAGTCAAGAAATCTAACAGTGTTTGATTCTATTTACACTCTTCCCGCCAAAAAAGGACTTCGATCCCGTCGTCTTCCGGCCAATAATCCCGGCGCTACTACCACGTTTCCTTTACCGACTAAGAAGAGAATCCGTGCTTTTCAAACGGAATGCTCCGATCAGAAACGTGGATTTGTGGATTACTCGATTTGTGGAGATGATGATGGAGAGTATAGATTACCGGCTAAGAAGCGGAGGGAGTCGCGGAATGTAGTCTGTGATGTGGATGCTGTTGATGTTGCTGCTGCTGCTGTTTGTGTATCGAATAGGAAGAGAGTATGTGCTTTTGAACCTGATTTTGTATTTGGTGATATGTTTGATTTGAATATTGAGTATAAGCCAATTGTTGGAGATGAGTGTAAGCTAGAGAGTGATTTAGGTAATGTTGGTAGGGAGAGGATTGAAGAAGTAGTGGAAGAGGTGCTGATGAATGATGGATTGAAATTACAAGAGGAAATAGTTGTCAATAAGCATGGTATTGAGGTTAATGAGTGTAAGACTAGTGAAGTAATTGAAGGAAGCCGAGCTGAGGTTGATAGTAGTGAAGAGAAGAAGTCAGTTGATGGTGTAGATGTGGAAAGTGTTAGTAACTTGGATATTATTGAGATGAATGTGAAGGAGAATAGTGAAGTTATTGAAGGAAGCCGAGCTGAGGTTGATAGTAGTGAAGAGAAGAAGTCAGTTGATGGTGTAGATGTGGAAAGTGTGAGTAACTTGATGATGTTGAGAACGATGTGGAGACTAGTGAAGTAGTTGAAGTGATTGAAAATACTGAAGCAGTAGACGAAGCTAGGGAGAATTTTAGAGAACTGGAAGATTCTGTTAAGTTCGAAGATGTCAAGAAGGTTGAGGAAATTTATGGTGATGTGAATGGCTGTTGTCATGATAGAGAAATGGAGGCATGTGTTGTAAGTGCTGTTGATGGTAACAATGAGAAGTTGTGTAGCGGTAATGGTGACCTTACTGAGAAAGTGAATAGTAAAGTAGTTGAGGACTTGGGGATGACTGCTATATCTGAGATTGAAGGAAGCCTTGCTGAGGTTGAGAGTATGACCAAGAAGAGGTCTGTTCAGTGTGAAGTTATTAAAACTGTCAGCAACTTGGATAATGTTGATATTGTTGAAAAGGAAACTAGTGAAGTAGCAACACAGCTGGGAAATGGTGATGAATTCAATCAAGCTGAGGGGTTTTTTAGTGAAGAGAAAGACTTGGAGGGCTTTAGTAAATTCAATGGTGGCATGAATGATTGTGGGCATGATACAGAAGTAGATGCCTGTTCTGAAGGTGCAATAGAAGATGGAAATGGTGAAAAGTTGGTTAGTGGTCACGGTGAACTTGGTAATGTTTTGAAGGAAGTTACCAACACTGATGGTGGGATTGGAGGTGATAGTGAATCTGAAGATGGGGTTGTTTGTGAAATTTGTCAAAGCACAGATGGAGATCCTTCTGATCCAATTGTTTTCTGTGATGGATGTGATGCAATGGTTCACGCAAGCTGCTACGGAAATCCTCTAATTAAAGGAATCCCCGAAGGAGACTGGTTCTGTGATAAATGCATATTTCAAGCTGAGAAGCCTTCAAAGCCCATTTCATGCTGCCTCTGCCCTTCTGCTGGTGGTATACTAAAAGCTACAAATGATGGCCGGTGGGCTCATTTAGTGTGCGCTGTGTTTGTTCCTGAAGCATTCTTTCTCGATCCCCAAGGACGCGAGGGGATTGATGTATCCAAAATATGCCCCAAAAGGTGGAAGAATAGCTGTTATATCTGTGAGAAAAGTAAAGGCTGCGTGGTAGATTGTTCTGAGTCCAAATGCTGTTTATCTTTCCATGTAACCTGTGGGCTGAAGGAAGATCTGTGCATCGAGTACAGAGAAGGAAATCTGAAGAAAGGAGGAATTGTTGCCGGGTTTTGTAAGGATCATACAGAACTATGGAAGAAGGTAATTATTGCCAATATTATCCAATTTAGAATTTACTTCTTCAAATGATTTGTTGCAATCTTCACTACATGTATGTACTGCTCCAGTTGTGCAGCTCTAATCTTTCATGGTTGTTTTTTACAGCAACAACAGACAGGGAAGTTCAAGATCGTTGCCAGGAAGAGCGATAAGATATGAAGCTGCGGAATTACCAGTTCTTTATTCAATTAGGATTTGGACTAGCTTTTCATCTGGACAGTACTATTTTCTTTGAATGATGGCAGCAGCTTATCTGATCACTTTGTGCATATGCACAAGTTTACAATTTTGTTCAGTATTTTAGTGCTGATAATATTCTTAGAATTTTTTCTTTTCAAAGTAAATGATAATGTTGGTAGCTTCTGTGTGTTCGGTAAACGATGCGTATCAAGTAGTAATTCAATGAATTAGGATTTAGGGTAGTTTTTTATATTTGTTGCGCTAGTGACAAAAAATACTAAAACACTGGAAATATTGGTGATTTGTAATGGTCTTACAAATGTAACATGGGGTATATATTCATTTTGATTTCTTGTCTGTGTGAAATCTGCTATCAGCCAGTGTTGTAATTTGTAACTACTATTTTATTAAAAGGGCTCCAAATGTAGCTATTTCCAGTAAAGATATGCACTCAATTATGTCTTTGAATAAATACGCAATATGCTGGAACGGACAAAGCAGTTCTCAAATTTCCACACAAAACTTATCATGTTACATACAACAGTGATACTACGCAGAGAGAGCAGTCCATTAGTCTTCAGCCCCCTTCGTTGCACCAAATATGATTGCTATTGTAGCAAGTATAGCCTGTGCAAAACACACAATCAACAAAGTAAGCTAATGCAATATCTAATGCTCTCAACAGCTATTTATTCATTCGCTCATTACTCACACACATAACATATTAACATCTAGAAAAGGAAGGTTGATTACTCACAGCGATTGTGCAAGCAACATATCCTGGCTTCTCTCTGGAATCCATTCTGTGTCTTGTGCAAATAAGAAGCACCACACCAATATACCATGGTATAGCTGCAGTGAAGAACCCGAGTATGAACCTAAAACCAAACAGCAAAAAGTACAAATTCAGTAACCAGTTATCAGAAACTCAATCCGAAAGCAAGTTCCAAAATAATTGTTTGAAATTTTTCTCGCAAACAATTGATAAAAAATCTTGAAATCAGGTAAATGCCGCAATTCTCAACATGAAAAAAAAGTAATCTTCTAAATAACGATTGCAGTTGTAATGACTTACAAGAACCAACCAAAACCAAGTCCACAGCAAGGAAGACGATTTCCACTCACAGGCCTACCCTCAGCAACAGCATATCCTACAAATTCAACAAATCAGATAAATCAAATCAGCAATTTTCAGTACAGAAATCGAGATCAGATCACATCCGATCAGTAGGTAAATTAGCTAACTAAGTAAATAACTAACCAGGAACGGCCTGATAGCCGCCAGAGTAGTAGTCCGGCGGAGGAGCGGATGGATCTGCGGTGGCGCCAGGAGGTGGGATGGGATGAGGGAAGCCAATCGCGGTTGGAGGATGAGGTGGAGGATAAGTCGGAACTCCCTGAAAGGTACCGTAAGGCGGCGGCGGCGGCGGATGATGATAAGCTCTGGATTTGTCTTCGTCGGTCATGGTTGATTGGTCAACGGTCTACGCTGAGCTTCTTCAGTGAGATTTGCTCCGCTTCTACTTCGCTTGTTTGTTTGTTGCGGTGGGAATTGTAACGAGTTCATCATTGACTGTCGGATGGTCAATTCGCTTCATCCAACGACGCCGTTTTATTTCAATTCTTCTCCATTTGTCTTTGTTTTGGTAGAACACAATTTAGATAGTTTTAAGTCGATGTGAAGTATTGTACCGAACCCGAATCAGATTTTGCAAAATGTATCTATTTACTATGTAAGAAATTACATCACTCTGATAATTTCTTATCGAATAATTTTAACTGCACTGAATCTGAATGACATCAAACCGGACCTTACCAAATAGTTGACAAAATTAGCAACTAATAATATCGTCTAATCATTGTTACACTCACTCACCCACTTCCAGGCTCCAGCTGTAAATGATCTCCAACTCCAGCGCATCCAAATCCAATAATTGAATTAAAACCCAAAATTTACAATTTTTCTATACCCAAAATTAAATACCAAATCAAATCTATCATAAATAAATAATTTTGGAAATGGTTTATTTATTTATTTAAATTTTTACGTGTACCAATTAAAAACCGTAACTTGTTGAATATTCGGACACGTGTCCCTCTTGAATAAACCGCCAGCCAAATACCAAAATGCCAAATCGCATCGCTAAGCCCAATTTTCAAATAAAAAAATAGATATTTATTTTCTCATTTATTAGTTATATATTTATATCAATTTTTTCAAAGTTGATGATAAACTGACGAATGACTTGGTCGTGAAGCAACTTGTTCTCGCCGATCCAATCCTCTGCTGAAACCGTCAATCCCAAGTCAACGCCTCTTTCCCGCGTCCGACATATCGACACCTGTGAATATTGTAAATCAAGATTTGTTTAGTCAATTGTGAATGCCGTCAAGTTATCTCATAACCCTTTAGCATTTTCAATTTCTAGGGTTTCCAATGCGATTTCGTGAAACTTGAAAACATTGTTGAAATTCTTGAGATGGGTTCATTTGGAAGTAGTGTTGTAGAGGTTTCGATTGTGCATCATTTAGGGTTTGTATTTCTGCTGATTTGGATGCTCGATTTCTTCAATCTATGCCATCCGGTTGTGTATATTGTTTCGCTAGCTTATATTTATATGGTAATTCAAATGAATTGATTTGGAGTTTTCTTCTTTTGTATTTGATTGATTGTTTGGAGATTTATGGACTTGTGTTAATCTTTTTGGAGATAAATGAGCGGCTTATGGCGCGATTTCGGAGGAAAGTGCAGTTTGAAGAAGCCAAACAAGGAAATCAGAGAAGGGTATTCTCCGTCTTGTAGTGCATTTAGTTTTATGGTGAAAATAATTTGATCGGAATTTTTTTTGACTTTTTTAGGTATTGTCTGATGCAGAATCAGTGCGGTGGCTGAATTACGCAGTTGAGAAGCTATGGCCATTGTGTATGGAGAAGATTGTTTCACAGAAGTTTTTACTACCTGTTGTGCCTTGGTTCTTGGATAAATACAAGCCATGGCCTGCTGTAAGAATCTCCACAATTTGAATCATTAAATACTTCAGCTCCGGAACTTATCTGCAATCATCTATATGAAAATGACTTCACTGTGTTCTTGAGTAATTACTGAACACCTGAAAATAAATTTAACTTGAAAATACCACAGGAAGAAGCTGTGATCCAAAGTCTTTACATGGGACAGGACTCTCCTATTTTCACATACATTAAGGTTCTTAATCAGTCATCTGAAGATGACCACTTGGTATGCTTTTGTTTCCTTCATTGCAGTAACTCAATATTTCTATGAATGGTTTACTATATTTTCTTACTGATCTTGCACTAAAGAAATTCAGGTTCTGGAGCTGGGTATAAATTTCCTGGCTGCAGATGACATGAGTGCACCTCTTGCTGTGAAGTTAAGAAAAATACTTGGATTTGGGATCTGGACAAAGTTGCATTTAACAGGCATGCACCTCGAAGGGAAGGTATTCATTCAGCTATTTAATCTGACAGTTACAAATAAAAGTTAAAGCTACTTGAGCTTGTGAGCATAAATAAATTCATAAGAGTATCTATGTAGGTCACAGTTGGGGTGAAGTTTCTTAACGACTGGCCATTCCTCGGACGCTTGCGAGTATGCTTTGTGCAGCATCCATATATTCAGATGAATGCGAAGCCTCTAGTTAATCAAGGAATTGATGTTACAGGATTACCTGGAATTGCAGGATGGATAGTAAGCACTCTTTGTTTAACTACTAATTTTTTTCTCTATAAATCTTGTTATCTCTTATACTGCAACCAGCCAATTTTTTCCTATTTTTACACAGGATAAACTTCTTTCCGTTGCGTTCGAACAGACATTTATAGAGGTAGAGTTCTCCTCGAACTTCCTTTTTTCGTAATATACTCACTTGTAGAGGTTGGTTCCTTGGTTCTACTTGACATAATTCTCTTTTGCAGCCTAATATGGTAGTTGTTGATGTGGAAAAATTTGCATCACCTCAGCAAGGTATGTTCTTCATCTCTTTTGCAGCTTAATATGGTGGTTTTGTTTTTAGGGTTAGAAATTTAAAAAAGTGAATAAATCTCCATTAATTTACAGAAAATGAGTCCTCTACTGATAAAAAAGAACCTTTTTCCTATGTAAACGTTGAGGTCATAGAAGCTGCAAACTTGAAGCCATCAGACTTAAATGGTATGTTTAATTTTCTCCAAATAGTCGACTTGTCGGTTTGGATCTCTAACAGACTAACAGTGAATCATCCTTGAAAATTCCAGGGTTGGCTGATCCTTACGTGAAAGTAATGCTTGGCACTTATGTGTTCAAAACAAGAGTTTTGAACAAAACATTAACCCCGAAATGGCACGAAGAATTTAAAGTCCCTATAAGCGCCTGGGATTCTCCAAATATTCTAAAACTTGAAGTTTGCGACAAAGATCATTTTGTTGATGACACTCTTGGGTTGGTTTCTCTCCAAGCTCATTTTGGCATTTTTCATAAATGCACTTAGAAAATCAGAATATGCCAGTTTCTACCAGATTTCATTTTGATATAATGCTTGTTATACTGCTGTGAAGTGAACATGTTAAATTTTGTTGCAGAGGATCTACTGTGAACTTACTTGACCTTAGGGACGGAAAGCGGCATGACATGTGGTTACCTCTCGAGCGTATAAAAATGGGAAGGTTGCATCTTGGGATAACTGTCATTGAATCTGTTAAAAAGGTATTGTATCATCCAGTGTCTGGTTTCCATGGCGAACTTTCCGTGACAAATGCATTTTGATTTATCTTGTGCAGCCTGATGATGAAGAATTGGTGAATGAACCAGAAGTGAACATGAGCAATAAACAGAATTCATCTGAGCAAAGAAACTCTGATCTTCCATCTGATTCAAAGCATAAGTTAGATAAAATAACGGATTCTTTTGAACCGATTAATATCGAAGGGCAACAAGCCACTGGGATATGGGTACATCATCCAGGTAGCGAGGGTCCAACAACATGGGAGCCTCGAAAAGGCAAGAACAAAAGTTCCGGCGATGAGTTCTTGAAGGAAATTAGTGGTTCCATTAGCACTACTCTCTCAATGGCTCCTGGACCAAGTAACAGCCAGAGCACTACTACCACTGCAGATGAAAAACTAGGCCAAAAATCTACAAACAAAATTGAAAAAGCCCTTAGGAGAATAAGTTCATTTTGCAGCTGTGGTTCGGAAAAAAATGATGTGAAGAAAAGAGTATCTCAGCGTCAACTTCTAGTGTTGGATGTAGCTGAAAAATCAAGTGTCAAGAATATCAGATTTCGTAAGCCTGTTGAAAATGAGGAAGCAGTTGTGTATAGTTCTGAAAACATACAACCTAAACGACATGGTAAGGGACTGATGATTGATATTGAGTAAGTATCATAAGATTTTGATTATTTTTTCTCGAGCGGTTACATTGGATACTGTTCATAGAGATCATATAAAATATTTTGATTACTTGTCTGTCCATTTATATTTTATCAAATTTAAAATTACCAAAATACCCCTAGCGGCAATAACACGTATCTACATAAATGAAATAACAATTGTATTAATTAAATTGGGAATGAATTTAAGAAGAATAATGTATTTTTGTAAGATGAAAGGAAATAATCTCGATTGTTGATTTGATTAATTCGACAAATATCGTAAATATTTTCTTCAACCTGATATCATTCCTATTTAGCCGATAAGTAGATTTTAATGTTATTGTACTTATCGGAAATCTCAAATACACTAAAATCCGAAAACTACCAGAATTATCTGAAAATTAATAAAATGATCACATTTAAATACTAAGTAAATCATTAGACAAAAAAAAACACACCAAACAAAACAAACCCTTTAAAATCCCAAAATATACAGAAAACGGCTTGAAGCTGCGCTCGTAATCCCTACGCAACCGAATCCGTTTTCAGGTGATTTTCATCCCTCCTGCATGCCTAACCGATTTCCGTTCAGTTAACACTCGCCTCTCTCTTTGTCGTTTCGTTACTAATTTCCTGCGTTTTTGTAAAACAGTTTCTGTTTTGCTCAACAGATTTGTGCTTGAGTAAATCAATTGATCATGACCAAAAGTGCAGCTAGGAGTTACTGGAGATGGAGCAAGACGGATTTCTTTCCGGAAAGTTCTTTCGAAAATATGACAACTTATAGGAATGCTGTGGCAAAGACATTCCCACGTCTTAAGGACCGTGTAATGTCCCGTTCTAGTGATGCTCAGGAGCTGATTGAGTTTAGAAGGGAGAGTGAGAATGAGATGAAGAAGTGTCTTACATGGTGGGACTTAATGTGGTTGAGTTTTGGGAGTGTTGTGGGATCTGGGATTTTTACGATTACTGGTTTGGAAGCACGTAATGGCGCTGGCCCGGGAATTGTGCTAGCTTATGTTATTTCGGGATTTTCTGCGTTGTTGTCTGTGTTTTGTTATACTGAGTTTGCTGTTGAGATTCCTGTGGCTGGAGGTTCGTTTTCTTTTTTGAGGATTGAGCTTGGTGATTTTGTAGCTTTTATTGCCGCAGGGAATATAATGTTGGAGAGTGTTGTGGGAGCTGCCGGTTTGGGTAGGGCTTGGTCGTCGTATTTTGGTAGTATTGTTAAAGATAATCCTGACTTTTTTCGATTTCATGTTAAGTCGTTGCCGGATGGATATAACATGATTGATCCTGTGGGGATGGCTATTTTACTGGCTACTTGTGCGTTTGCTATGAGCGGGACTAGGCGGACATCTATTTTGAATTGGTTGAGTTCTATCCTGACTGCCATAGTGATTGTAGGCGTCATTGTTGTTGGGTTTATGCACGGCAAACCTGATAACTTGCGTCCTTTTTTCCCATTCGGAGCTAAGGGAGTTTTCGAAGCTGCTTCTGTGGTTTACTGGTCATATACAGGTTTTGATATGGTCGCTACATTGGCTGAAGAAACTAGGAACCCGTCAAAGGATATACCTATCGGGTTAGTTGGGTCCATGACTGTTATCACAATCATCTATTGCTTGATGTCTTTGGTACTTGTTATGATGCAAAGATATTCGGTAATAAATGTTGATGCTCCGTATTCAGTAGCATTTGAGGCCATTGGGATTAAGTGGGCAAAGTATGTGGTCAGTATCATCGCTCTTAAAGGAATGACTACCAGTTTGTTGGTGGGATCACTTGGACAGGCTCGTTACATTACTCAAATTGGTAGAACTCATATGATCCCGCCATGGTTTGCCCTTGTGCATCCAAAGACCGGTACTCCTATCAACGCTGCACTGCTTACAACAATACTTGCCGCAGTGTTATCATTATTTACAAGCTTGGATGTCTTGTCGAGCATTTTCTCATTCAGCACACTCTTTATATTCATGCTTATGGCTGTTGCATTACTCGTCAGGCGATATTACGTGACCGGTGTCACACCAAAGGAAGATTATTTCAAATTTCTCTCTTGCTTAGCTGTCATTCTTGCTTCTTCCATTGCATTAACAGTATGTTGGCATTTAAAGGAAGGAATGGATTGGTTACACTGTCTGCAGTGCAATTTTATTTTTAGGTACATTAGCAATGCAATTTGTTCCTCAGAGCCGATCTGCAAAGGTTTGGGGAGTCCCTTTGGTTCCTTGGTTGCCATCATTATCCATCGCCACAAATGTTTTTCTCATAGGGTCTTTGGGGGTTGCTGCAGTCTGGAGATTCGTTGTTTGTACTGCAGCCATGATGATATATTATTTGCTAGCAGGTGTTCACGCAACTTATGATGTAGCACATCAGACCAGAGCAGCATTGGTAATTGAAGAAGGAAAAGCTGGAACTATAACCAACGGCACATCCTAGTCCTTGTCCGAGGGTACTCCATCTACTCCTTGTCCGCAAATTACTATGCAATGCTTTGTGCTATGATATAGTGTTATAGTTCATAATATTAAAAATGAAATCATATGAATAAAAGGTTTAAGTTTGGCAAAAGGCCAACCACAGAATTTAATTTTTCGTCGATTTTAATGGTAAAAATAGAGACCTAAGTATTACAATCTGACATGTCTAATTTGTGTCTGACAGGAGAGAAGAGATAGGATACTCAGATATTAGCGCCTCGAATTCTTTGAACGACCAATCTCTCGAAAGCTTCTGTTCAACACAAGCCTCACTGCCCAATGCACTACTAGAACTCCCATCTCCCTTACTGCCATTTTTAATTCCTTCATCAACAGAGGCTTTACCAGTCAACCTCTGCACCACCTCTTTGAAGCTCCTCTGATCGGTTTCAACATACTCTGTGTCTATGATCACTATCTTCACTCCCTGATCAGACCTTTTAGACATTATACTACCAATGCTGACAATGGCAAACCTTTCTTACAAGTTTGTCGATTTCTAGATGATTTAAAGGTTGGTGTTTTACATGTTATATATAAGAGGCCGGAGATTCGAAAAACGTGTGAGGTAGAGAAGGTAGGGATTTCTTGAAGAGTAGGGCATGTTGTTTTGAAATATGGACTCACATAAAGTGAGTTCCTGGATGGTATAAATTGACCGTTGTCTTAAATTTCTTGGAGAAAGGAAAGCTGAAACAGTCAAGATTGCAAGTATTTTATTGTATATGCAATATAAATATTAAACAGGGTCTTGATCAGGTCAGAAAAAAAGGACTCTTGATATGTAAGACCCAATCTAGAGAAGCAGAGATGACTTGACTTCAAGTGTTGCTTTCATTGATATCATAAGTACATGCATTGTTGTTGAAATGGTAAGGTTGATGAAACATTTGATAAAAGCTTAGAGTGTTAGAGTGTTTTGTTTAAACTGCATTAGTTTAAGGTGTCAGAAAACTTCAACTGAAGCAGGTTGGATCATATAGACTCTTGGTTTCTGAAGTACTAGGATTAAAACATGTTTTATATATCTGAAGCACTAGATCCATTATGGATGCTTTGTTGGGCGAGCAACTTGTGGTCTAACTGGAGTCTTGGAAGGACTCACCCTGTACAAAGCACAAAACATGTTCATTCATCAGTTACAATGTTGAAGCACTTGTATTCAGCAGCCTGATATTGGGCAAGGTTGGTACCTAATTGGTTGAGATCCCAAGACCATTCCACTGCAGTTGAGCGCCAGAATGGCACTATCAGCCTGTCAAAAACTTGTCAGCCTTATGTTTTGTTCTTAAGCACAGCGAGTTAAAATAAAGAACAGAATGTTTTTCAAAATTTCCGAAGAATGTGCACGCTGAACGTAACTGAGTTACTCTTAGATCTTGATGAGAACAAAAGCAAAACGGTCCTTTTTTCAATAAACAAATGCTTTCAATTTAGATGATTATTATTAAAACCTACACAGGTTTTACTGTGAATACCCAAAGTACAAATTTCCATCTCGAACATTACCACATATTTACTTACTTATTTCTGAAATAAGATTTAAAGGTAATATATTGACTAGTACTTACAATAACAAATTCGACAAATGCTATACGAGTTGAATGCACTTGGTCTCCCAAGAGCCTCAGGCGAGAAACCTGTAGATAGACACATCGTCAGTACACAACAATGTAAGATTGAGCTGTGAAAATAGTGTTGCCTTCAGGATTGTGCTCACCTCACCACAGGTTGACTCAAAAAAAAGTTTGACATCTGCTTGAGAAATCTGCAATATGAGAAGATAATGCGAACAAGGTTAACGACTTGAATGACAAACCTAAGGCACACAAGAAAGACATGATAGCAATAAAAAACAGCAAATGATGTAAAAATTTAGATCATAAAGTACGACCTAGTCGGAGCTCAATGACTGCACAGGTATCATATATACTTAATATACCTTCTTATCAATATTTGTACAATACACTGTCCGGGCACACATTTCTCTTTCATCTTCCGACTGTATTATGAGCACAAATAAACAATTTAGCAAGGGGAAACACGACTAAAGCGGTCAGAAGCATATCCGAAGTCAGGCTTTATCAACTATACAGCTTACAGTTGGCATGGCATACCCTGGGAAGAAATGTAGGGTTCACAGGAAGGATTGCAGTTTTTGAAGGCAGAACTTTGACCGGATAGAACCCTAACATCGTTCCACCAAGACTTAAAGCCGCTCTCGCGCCATCTGATCAAAGATGTTCAAGCCAGTTAATAAGCCGGAATATAGATGCCACAAAAATGTACACTATGCCAAATTTGCAAAAAAAAAGTCCAGTTACAGTTAAAACCAATAAGACTGTTTCGACAATCCACTTACGCTCATCAGAAAACTCAACAAAAGCAAAGTGGAGCACTGAATGAGGATCGCCACACACTCGGCAGTCAACAACCTTCAAAAAAATCAGATATTTTCAGTTACTTGAAACATGAATTAAATACACATCCAATCGATAAGCAGTAGCAACTTTAATACAGTAAACCAACAAACAACACTTCAAAGCAGTAGCCTCATCACTGATACTAACTTTCAACTCAATCAAACAACGATTATAAACTACTTTTCTAGCAAAGTTATGAAATTTGGTATGGGGAAGAAGATCATGGCACCATAAGTATTTCATGGAAAATTTAGAAGCTGTCAGCAGTGTGACTAACCTGTCCACAAGTACTAAACAACGCAGCTAGCTGCTCCTCCGTTACCTGTAAACACACCAGAAGCGACATCAATAACAAAAACAAAAGCTTTACATTAAATGGAAGCGAATTCAACACATAAACACTGACATGCTGATCAATATCGGACACATAGACAGTTCTCCTAATACTATCTTCTCGCTGAGCTCTTCCATTCAGCCTTCTCCTACCCTGATTAGGATTATTCCTTCTCTGCAAATCCAAAGTAAAATCAATCAACACATACTACAGTTTCGAACAAGCAGATCATAACAGATAATAATCTAACCCTGCGATTATTAATAGGAAATCCATCAACACCAACACCAGCAACAGCAGCTGAGTAATTAGGGTTGAGACTGAAGCTCAAATTGTTGACTTCTTGCATGTGCATACCAGCGTTGAAATTGTAAGAAGTTGGAACAAACTCCTTAGCCATTGGATTCAAATTGGAGAGCATATCAACCAGATTCTGCACCTCCCTCCTGAAACTGGATTCAGACGACTCAACTCCGATGTTATCGTTTCCGTCCGACATAACTAAAACAATGAATCAATCAGAAATTGGATTCGATTAGGGTTTGTTTGTTTCAGGAAGTGGATGAATTGCGATGATGATGATTAAGATGCATAGTGAAATGTGATGTTGACGAGAGAAAATGGAGAAAAGGGTTTTTGGATGAGAATCAGAATTGAAGGTGGGACCACCACCACAATCCGCAACCACGTCTCCTCCTCTCTGGTGTTACTAATTCGTCTTTGTTTGATTGTGTGTGTTAAATTAGCGACAACAGCACAGCGACTGGTGCTGCACACGCATCCAAACTACGTACGATGTTGTCTTTTGCTTACAAGTAAATATCTTATTACCGGATTTACCCTTCTAATGTTCTGATATTAAAAATCGAATAGCTGACCGCTAAATACAGTAAATGTAAATATCAGAAATGTATCGGATTTTGTAAGTATTAAAGTGACAAATGATTTATGTAGCTCAAAAAACAAGGATGAATGAATATATTCTCAACGTTTTCTTTCACTTTTTTTGACGTGATGTTTAAGTAACAAAAAATGATGAGTTAATGATGGGAGTAATTACATGTTGACAAAATTGTCTTAGGGAAGGTTTTATGGGGAATGAGAATGGCAATAACGAGGTTGGTGGATGGATCCAAAACATGAATTTATTGAATAAGACATGTGCCAATTTATTTATTAAGTTATTTGGATGATTATAAAACGCTACTCTTTTTTTAAAAGTATATCCATTGAAGAATTATTCACTAATATATAAATTGAAAAGTGAATAGCAATATGCACTTTCCTTTTTAGACTGCTCTAGTGCACTATATATGCTTTACAATAGAATCGGATGCGAAAATTGGGAATAAGATGCTTCTCACTTTATCAATACTTGAAATTACACCATTTGAAGCAATAAAAACTCGACATTTGTGAGAGGAGTTTTGTTGTATGTCGATTTGACGTTTTTATTATTAGTTTTTATCAACATATCATTGGATCAGTAAGATTTATATGTAGATATCACAGTTATTTAAAAAAAATTTAATTTGAAAATTAAGCGTGCGAGCAATACACACAAATTAGTGAATAAATTTAATACATTGTATTGCGATTTTATTAGTATTTCCATTAATGTTCTAATATCTAAATTAACAATCTAAATGTAAAATAAAACTAGTTGAGCTCGAAAATAACTTAACTACACAGTAGACGAAAATACCCTTGAGCTTATACTGGCGAGTCGGATCGACATTGAAATTGCGGATCGTTGGATTTGGTCTCCACATTCCAATTCGACTCTGCTGACGAGAAATTTCATGACTTGATCGCAAATCGCCCTTGTTTTTTATTCGGGTGTGCTTTTTCTCGCCCGGGCTTGGTATTCGGACTGAAGCTCGCCTGACCCAGGTGTCTGATCAGGTTTTCAAATAACAAGATTGCATCTTTATTGTTGAGTTAATCTCAAACTTTGAGCGAGTGTATTGGCATTTTGATTTCTTGTATGGTTTGCATGTTTCAGCACATTATGTGTTTGATAAAATGATTGAAAGAAAATATGAATATTCATTGTTTGTTCTGGTTAGTGGTTAGTAGTAAATGCTCGCTATTTTGCAAGTAAATAAAATTCGATGCATTTGTTGAATGCTGCCTCTCCCGCAAGTGAATAGCGTTACTCGATATATGAGTTGCACATTTTTATCTTAGGAAAAGAAAAAGACTTTGCTTTCATAATATTAGCATTTTACTTTCCTTAAGCTGGTAGTTTTCATGGATGTGTAAGTGTGTCATGGAGGATAACAGTGCTTATGTATGTATGTGAGAGTCTTATACAGAATATAACTGGAACTTGCAGGTGAACACTTATTTAGATTTGGCGATGCAGTGTTTGGTGAGGAGATTTGTTCTCTCGAGCAGGTCACTGCATACATCATTAAATGATGGTCCGAGCCTAACACTGCGGAAAAAAGTTGCTGACATTGAGAAGATTCGGAAGAAGAAAAATGCTAAGAAGGATGCATTGTTTGTTGAAGTGCCAGAAGGAACTGCTTGGCTTGACACGGCCACGATGCCCATGATACTAACTGCTGTTGGCATTGCATTGTTTGCAAAACTTCTGATGATGGTATTCCCTAATGCTTCTTCATGTTTTGATCTAAAAGTCACTGGGTTTCCTGTTTTATTGTTTCCTTTTTCTTGGTGGATTGAGTATGGAAATCCCGTGTTCTCATGATTTAAGTCTTGAACATCAGTTCAGAGATACATCAAGCAATGAGAGGTGAAAAACAGTCTTTGTTTTTTGTTTTTGTCACCGTGTCCAATTTCTGTCAAGAGCTGCATTCTCATTAACCGCCTCCTTGAAACAGTTTATGTTAGAAATAGTGTTAAATGGGTGTGCTGACTGCTGACATGGTCTCTTTGTTGGTAGTATGACGATTCGAGATCCCAGGAAATGATTGAGCGTAAGATACAGAATGCTCCTCCTGGACAAGGCACTGTGAGGATGCTCAATCGCGAAGAGTGGGAAGATATTGTTGAAATTAGGCCAAGGACTCCTTTTGAATCCAAGCTTGCTCGCCCAAATGCTCGCATTAGAACAGATGAGCCAGTGCACAAGGTAATTCCTATTTTTCACGCTTAAGGATCATAAGCTTATTGTTAGTGCCACATTACTTTTTGTTCGTTCTCATCCTAGTCTAGCTAAGGCCAATAAGCAAGTATAAATGTGTGTTCTAATAATGTTCTTTGTACCTATAACTTGTAGGAGGATTTAAAGGATTGGACCATCGATGTTCTCACAGATGCATTCACCAGGGCTGAAGACACAGTGAGACAAAATTCAAAGTAACTTGCTAGTGAAGCAAAACTCTTCATGTTGAGATTTTGCAATGACAAGTACCTTACTCAAGAATTGCCAAATAAGACCAGAAATCAGTAAATCCCTCAAGAACAAGTGTTTAACTATCTGTCAGCTGAACTGACTCTGTAGGTCAAAACCAAATTACTTGTTCTCTTGAAGAGGTGACAATCAATATCAACTGTGATTCATATAAGTTTCAGCATAGAGAATATCTTTCACAAAAGAATGCAGCAACTTTCATATTTATGATGATTTTCAATAATCCTGCTATATATTCCCACAATGTCTCTTTGGGCTTTTCAGTAGATAAGAACTATTTTTATACAGGATACATAAACATCTGGGTATATACAGCAGTACATCTTTAAACAATGACCCCCAACCAGCTGCATATCATAATCTTCTGCAGTTAGTCTTCAACATTTGCCATGTCTACATGCTCCATTGAGTCAAGAATGCAGTGTAGCATAATCAATTCAGCTCAGCCTCCTTTTAATTCATCTATTTCACCATTTGGCTGTGGTTAGAGACTTTAAGTCAATTGGAAAGTATGGTATGATATTGTCACTATGATCCGTATCCTGCTCCTTCCAATGCTGCTGCCATTGTGGCTGATGCTTCTTCAAGAGTTCGCCTCTTTTGCATGGAGTTGAAAGCTTCTAGAATATCTCCTTCTTCGAAGGCGTCAAAGTCATCCATGCCAACTCCACACTCCAAGCCAGTAGCAACCTTTATGCCAAATTCAAACACAATAATGTCAATAACAACTAACATGGGAATATTATTGAAATGAGAAGAGAAGAATTGTGATGCGCTTAGTAGCTATTACTACCTCTTCGACAGTTTCCTTCACTCGTCTCAATGAATCAATTGTACCAACGTGAACAGTTTTTCGCTTTCTAATAACACGAATTCCACAACCCTTCACCAGCTTCCCATCCGTTACCATACATCCAGCAACCCGGCCACTACCACTGCTGAATACAGCCCGAATCTCTGCAGTGCCTATTGGTATTTGTTCCTGAAGAAAATAAGAGAGCATTTCACATTAAATGGAACTCCTTATTAATGTGAATGCACTCTTATGTACAGTCTGTAATAAGACCGTAAAACAAAAAGAGTAACAAGAATAGCAATTTTGCAAAACCAAGTATCTAGTAAAAATGAGTACACAATGCAGTAAAATATTAGTTTCATAAATATTTATAAATCGAATTGAATGATATGGAAAAATGCTTTCATTTAATATTGAAAAAGAACCAACCTCTACAGAGTCAAGTAGCCCTTCCATTGCTTTCCGTACATCATCAATAAGATCATAAATGACTCTATATAATCGAATCTCAACACCTTTGTTATCTGCTTGGTTCTTAACAGAGCCAGGTACCTTGACGTTGAATCCTAATATAATTCCTTTAGTAGCTACTGCAAGATCAACATCGCTGGAGCTAATGTCTCCTGTTGCTTGCAGAAGGAACTTCAATGTGACATTTTCTTGGGGTAGCACCTGTAGTGCTTGTTTTACAGCCTCGATAGATCCCTAATCGTAAGAGACGCATGCAAAATTTAAGTTGTGGACATTGTATGACAGAAGCTTTACAAATTAACTTTCAGCATGTGAAAATACATACCTGAACATCGACCTTCAATATTATATTTAACTGGTGCAAGTCTAGTCCTGATTGCTTTCCTGAGGATACTGCAGATGCTAAAGAAGAAAGAGTGACCTTTCCGTCCCCAGCCTTAGCTGCTATACGCTCTTCTCTAATTGATATAGCGCGGCTTTCTGCTCTTTCACGTGCAACATCTAGAGAGTCCACAACCTCAAATTCATCACCAGCTTGCGGTACGTTGCTAAGGCCAATAACCTGATGCATGAAACACGATTAGCTTATCCACCATAGATGGATTTAAAAGTTCATTTATGGTACACACGATGGAACTACAGGCACACAGACGCAACGAACAAAAAACAATGCATGTGGTTGGGAAAGTGCTATTTAAAATGTTAAATCATAAAAAATTGATCTCATCTCTTGGACAGCCTAACATACCGAGAACCGCACTGCATGAAGTGAATTACTTTAGTTTTAAGAAAGTTTCAATGTCAATATTCTTTTATAGAAGAATATTTGGCAAGCCAAACGGAACAAAGTAGACTCAACGACTAGGTGAACAGTTTCACCCATAGAGTGAATTGTCTCCTTAAGTAGGCAATTCGACAATCATTCATAGACTAATTCAACTAGATTTACGGAGAAAAAAGTAACTACTTCCTTAGGTTCAAGGAAATGAAAAGACAAACCTGTACAGGTATAGAAGGTCCAGCCTCAGCAACGGGCTTCCCACTATCATCAAATAAACCCCGAACCTGAAGATGTCCTTGAAAGATCAGGAAACATATTCCAACAACTATAACAAGTCATCAACTTTACAAACTAACTAGGCATCACACACCTTCCCAAATGCTTCTCCACATACTACAACATCCCCCTTCTTTAAGGTACCATTTTGCACTATAAATGTTGCTACCGGACCCTTGGACTTATGCAGGCCAGCTTCTATTACCGTACCCTTTGCATTTCTATTCGGATTTGCTTTCAACTCTTGCAACTACAAGTAAAATTCGGGTCAGGAAATGTACCCATATCTGATCAGTACAGAAATGCATCTTTTGAATTACCTCAGCGACAAGCATGACAGTTTCCAACAAGTCACTGACATTTTCCCCTTTCAGTGCACTAATCTGATATTTAAAAATTAAGGAACAATGAGAGGTTTATGTGAAGATAAATATCTATTTGAAAATAAATAAAAGTAAGCTACATAAAAATATACATAGACGTCGAAATAAACCTACCGGAACCATTGGAACATCACCTCCCCAATCTTCCGGCATGAGCCCAATTGAAGAAAGTTCTTGCATGACTCGGTCTGGATTAGCTCCTTCTTTATCGATCTGAAGAAATCATGTAATTTGCTTTCAACAGGATGTCAAAATTTGAATTTTGTAAATTAAAGACACACGGTCATTATACCTTATTAATGGCAACGACAATCGGTACACCTGCTGCTTTGGCATGTGCTATAGCTTCATTTGTTTGAGGGCGGATCCCATCATCAGCAGCTACAACAATTATGGCAATGTCTGTAACCCTTGCTCCCCGTGCCCTCATTGCACCAAAAGCCTGTTGGAAACCATAATATAAAGTGATGATGCTGCAAATAGCTATAAAATTATAGTGCAACAGTTTCATAATATTAAATATAATCATATTGAAAAGTGTTATGCAAAGCTGGTTCACCTCGTGTCCCGGTGTATCTAGAAAAACACAAGGTTGAGGCTTTCCATCAAAAGTAACCATTAGTTTGTACGCTCCTATTCCTTGTGTAATGCCACCTGCTTCCGATGCAGTAACCTGAAGTTGCCAGTGAATCATCAGTGTTGTGGCTAAAGATCAGGTATTTGAGATACCATTTGAACCCATAAATAGTGGATGGAACAAATTCAGCAGATGTTAAACACGAGAGCTCCGTGGTATAGAAATTCAAAGGAACAGAAAAATACCTTACTCTTCCGAATAAAATCCAAGAGTGTTGTCTGTAAATAATTAAAAATCTTCAGTTGGTAGTTAACAAGAGTATATAATCAAGGTGACCTCAGATATAAGATAACTTACTTTCCCATGGTCAACATGACCCATAATAGTGATCACAGGAGGTCTACTTTCTAGTTTTCCCATGTCCTCCTCGTCAAAAATTTCCTTCTTTTTTGCTTTTTCTTCCACCTTAACCGGATCCGCATCCACAACTTCAACATCGTACTCTTTACAAATCATTTTCACCATGTCGGGATCCAGGGTTTGCACCCCGTCAGGCTTAATACCTTTTGAATAGAAGTAGCCAAGGATTTCACCTTCACTCGTAGCCAAGCTGAAAGCTAGGTCTTCAATCAACATGCCCTCTTCATCAACTTCTATAATATCTACCTTTACAGGAGCAGCATCTCTAGCTGCTTGAAGTCTTGCTGCCCTTCGACTGGCTTTTGTCCATTTACGTTTTTTCCTGGTAGCTCCAGTACCTGGCATCTTTACATTCAACTCAGCAGTCTCATCATCAGGATCAGCATCTTCCTGAATCATGCGTCTTTTTGATATCCCGGCAGAAGCATTTTTCTTGCGGTAGTCATCCTTGAATTTACCACTAGGAGGACCCTTTCCAGGTTTAGGAGGACCCAAAACTGCTTGTGCAATCACAGGGTCTACAGCAGGTTTCTTGGATGCAAATTTATCCACCAATATCGGTTTTCTTTCTTTTGTGGTTGTGGAGTCAGTAACAGATGCAACACTTGCAGCAGGAGATGCAACACTTACAGAAGCAGATTTAGGAGCTCCTCCAACATCTCGAAGGATTGTGGGTCTCTTCACTGGGGATGGAGGTGGGGGTGGGGGTGCCACTGAAGGTCTTGCTTGAAGCATAGGCTGTGGTCTTGAAGGTGGTTGAAAAGTACCAGTAGCTACTCCGGGTTCATTATCTACTTTTCCTTTACTTTCAATATTTGAGTCCTCTACTTTAGTAATTTCATCACCAGGCTTGGGTACATCCTTAACAAACTTTTGCACATTCGCAACTGGATTACCTTTACGCCACACACTCTTCGAAGGTGGATCATTTTTACGTACTGCCGCATTAACCGGCCTCCCAGTTCTTTGACTGTTAGGAGTAAATGTACTAGACGCCACTGGCTTATTACCCAACACATTCTCTTTACTACCTGTTCCACTTTGTTTCGGAATTTCCAACTTCTCGGCCTTCTCCAACACCTCTCCAAGAGAATCAATCACTTTCTTCCTCTCCTCATCACTCTCTGATTTCTCAACATCTGAACCAATACTAATTTTCGTTGTAGGCCAAGGCACTACCGGTTTCGCAGCCTTTAAAACCGGTTTCGGAGAGGGCTTTAGCCCAAAATCACTATCACTACCTTTACTACTCGGATAAGTCGAAGAATCAATAGAAACCGCAGTTCCATTCGTAGTCCCTTGTTCCGCAACAAAATCAGTAGTAACAGATAATTTACAAACAGATAC
>QZGG01002650.1:0-34135 GCA_006409495.1 Sedum album
AAAAAAATAGTTGTGTGGTAAGGAAAAAGAAAAAGTGATTTGATAGATAATAAGTGGTGAAAAAGGAAGAGAGAGGAGAAATATGTGGTGGAAAACTAAAGAAGACATGTTCATTTATGGTAAGTTTTAAAAATGGAAAGATGATTTTGGGACACCCAAAATGGAAATGAGACATTAATAATGGGACGGAGGGAGTACTAGAGGTTAGTCCCACTTACCATTAAAGTCTGTGATTATAATATTATATTAGTGTGATTGTGTTATTTAAAATAGGGTTTTATTTGACAGTGAACCTGCTTTCCACATAACTTCACATGCATTTGCTTAGGGGTGGGCAAAAACCGCACCGGAAGTGGAAACCGCCCGCACCGCACCGCAAATGCGGGTTTGGAAACCGCACCGCATTTAAATGGTGCGGTTGCGGTTTTAATTTTCAAGCAAACCGCTTAATGCGGTGCGGTTGCGGTTTTACATTTCAAGTAAACCGCGATAAACCGCACCGCACCGCATTCATTTAAAAAACATATAAATATATATAATTAAGTATATTTAGTATAATTGATGTAGTTTTATAGAATAATATAACGAATTAATTAGATAAACTGTAATTATATACATTATTATTACTAATTCTATCATATTTCTTGAAATATATGGTATGTAAAAGTTTAAAATTACTTATTTGTAATTTAATTACGTTTTAAGTAGACCCATCAAATGGATGGACGGGTGATAAATGGATGGACGGTAAATGGACGGATGATAAATGGTTGTCATCCGTTTAATCCGTTAAACTTAAATGGATTAAATGGATGGATTGTAAATGGATGACGGATTAATGGATAATCCATTTATCCGTTTACCATTCATTTATTCGTTTACCATCCATGTCCATTTACCATCCGTTTATCCATTTATCCGTTTATGAGTTAATTGTAAATGAATGGTAATAAGATAATAAGATAATAAGATAATAAACGGATGGTAAATGGACGCTAAATGGATAGTGGTTCATCCGTCAATCCGTTTACCATCCGTTTATTAAACGGATGGTAAATGGATATGGTTCATCCGTTCCATCCATTTAATAAACGGATGGTAAACGGATATGATGACTTTATCCGTTTAATTAAACAGATGGTTAATGGATTGAATTAAATGGACGGACGATGGACACCAAAACGGATATGGATAAATTAGACATGTCTAGTTTTAAGTGTATTTATAAAAGATTAATAGAAAGCGGTTTTCAAACCGAACCGCACCGCACCACACCGCATATTCCGGGAACCGCATTTTTTTAAAACCGCATTATGTGGTACGGATATAGTTTCAAAAATAGTCAAACCGCATAATGCAGTGCGGTTGTGGTTTTACCCTCAAACCGCACCAAACCGCACCGCGCCCACCCCTACATTTGCTAGCCGGAAAACCCACATCTTCATTTCTTTCATTTTATTATCTCTTGCGCCCGTCTTCTCTTGTGTCTTCTATCCTTCTCAAATGATCAATCTGCCCCATGGTTTGTTATACCTTAAGCGCTTGCTCGAAGGGTTAGAAAGATAAAAGCCAATTTAATATGATCACATTAGCGATCAATGAAACTTTTAAATAAACAAAAGGCATTTAACCCTAATTTTATGGTGTTGTGATAAAAGGAATGATCAAAACAAGTTCAGTGATTAAAAGCAAAAAGGATCGAGTGGACTTTAGACAGAATTTATTATAATTTTCACGACTAGCAGATCACTCATTTGAGCACCTAGTTAAAGATTTTAACTGTTGGTGTATTTAATTACAATAACTAGGTCATACTTTTAATTAAAACTTTCACTGTTGGTGGTGTCTGATTTTTTACAGTATTACTGAGGGATGTCCATTGGGCCCTAAAGCCCTAAAGTCCTAAAAAAGTCTTAAGGCCCGGCCCGATCCAAACCCGGTCCGGCCCGAACCTAAGGCCGAAAAAAGTCCGAGCTCGAAAGTCTCGGCCGGGCTAGGGTTTGAAATCCGAAGCCCGCTCGGCCCGAAAAGCCCGACCCGATGCTAGGCCCGAAAAAGCCCGATCAAAAAAAATAATTTTTTAAATAAATATATTATTTTCAAATTTAAAGTATATGATATTTATATCATTTATATAACATCACAAGAACTTACAACGATATACAAACTTTTTATATCTATTCTCAACGCATATAAAATTGTTTAAGTTCGTTATATTACAAATAAATTCAAAATATAGACTATTCGTTGAACACATTATTTAAAACTATTGTTATAAAAATATTTATAATTAAATTGGTTTAAAATATGTATTTCAAATTAATTAAAATTTAAAAACGAAATAAAATTGAAATTAGATCCGGTTAAAGCCCGGTCAAACCCTAAAGTTAAAGGGCCTAGAAAAGCCCGTGGGGGCCTTACGATTTTAATGAGGCCCGGCCCGAAATTTTTAAAAAAACCCGAATATTTAAGGCCGAAGCTCGAGCCTTACAATTTAGGGCTAGGGCCGGCCCGGCCCATTGGACATCCCTAGTATTACTACAGGTCATATATTGAACTGCCAAGTATTTGTCCCCAGGGCATATCAATTCTTTAAATACCAGATCCGCAAGCAGTTCTTTCAACTAGTCCCACCCTCTCTGGGTTTCATTTTTAAGTCTGATATGAACCCCTTTGGCTCTTGAAAATCATTTCCACACAAACTTGTGCAAGATAGATTGTGGTGAATTCAGGAGATATGAGTGATCGATGGAATAATGACCTAGAAGCAGACAATGGTAGTGGCAGCATCCTCACCTACAAAAAAGATCCAAGGGGCCATCAAGTTGCTCATAGCTCAAACAAGCTGCAGGGATCAAATGAACAAGCGGTAGTGAGATCAAGATGGACTCCCAAACCTGAGCAAATACTCATACTTGAATCCGTCTTCAGTAGTGGGATGGTAAATCCACCCAAGGATGAAACAGTAAAGATTAGGAAACTTCTAGAGAATTTTGGTCCAGTGGGTGATGCTAATGTGTTTTACTGGTTCCAAAATAGGCGATCAAGGTCTCGCCGTCGCCAACGCCAAATGCTAGCAGCCAACATGGAAGCTAAAAATGCTCAAAACACATTGCAGTACTGTGATCAAAGGTCAAATTATAACATTAACCCTACTAACAACATGATCACCCCAATTACGTCGATACCACCGGATCCTTTCTTTTTCCCATCATCATTAGAAACTCTAAGTGACTCAGCATCTTCTTCCTCTACTTGCTTGGATGGTGGTTTTAGCTCCATCAGCACTGTTGAGGGTTCTTCTCTCTGCTGATCATATGGGATTTCAAGACATTGATGACAATGGATCACATGCTATGGCTGCATCATCTTTCCTTCCCGCGTCTGATGTTACTTCAGATTTGCAATACCTTCAGCCTGGTAAAAACTATACATAAATGCATGTCCAACATAAAAATATATATTTGAAACCCTAGTAACAATGGCTAATTAGTTTACTCTCTGGGAAATTGAAAAATATCTGCAAGCATATGTAAGGAATCAGGGCTGTCTTGAATTGTTTTATTAAAAATAAAATAGTTAATTAAAGAGTGTGTTGTGGTTCTGTATTTTGGCAGGAGGAGCTCAGGGAGGGATTGTGACAGTGTTCATAAATGGAGTCCCAACAGAGGTACCAATGGGTCCACTGGACATGAGTGAATTGTGTGGTCAGGATTTCTTTTTGGTCCACTCTTCTGGACATCCAGTTCCAGTCAATGAGTATGGATTTTCCACCTACAGCTTGCAACATGGTGAGAGCTACTTTCTGGTAAGTAGATACAAGTATAGTGATCAGTTTGAAGTGTGTATCAAACAACTAGCTTGGTGATGATCAATTCACATATTGTTTTCACTTTGCAAGCCCAAACACTAATGGATTTTGGCTAATATGTGTCTTTACTTTGCCATTACAGGTTGCTAAATCTACTTAGAAGACAATAGATAACTACAAAAACTATTGGAGAAGCTTCAATAATGTTGAAGAACCTACTCTCTCATTGTCTCATAAGACGATGATTAATATGCAACTTATAAGCCATTAGGGATGATGAACTCATACTCATGTTCATGTATTCCGTGGTACCCTGTGTACCTTCTTATTTTCCGAATGTATACGAAAATCGCAAGATATATTGTTATGTATAACTCTTTGCACTACCTTATTCAAAAGTTTTATAGGTGTGAGAGTTTGATACTACCTACATTAAATAAGTACATAATAATTAGATGTATCTCTCTAAGCTGCTCATTGAGAAAAAACATTAATATTAACCACAAACAAATTAAGGTTCGAAGGACACAGCTTCAATACAAGAAAGGATGCACAATTAGTGTTCAGAATATGCTATAATATTAATAATTAGCAGATCATAATGTCAATGTAAAGTACAGTTGTTAAGCTCATTAACAACTAAAAAGTCCATTAAACAACTCCCAAAGTGGACGTCAAGATCATCCAGATGTCCGGTCTATATCTAGGTCAAGCATATTCAAAGAATGTAATTGAAAAAAATAAATACCACACATGAAGTGTTTCATCTTATATTAAACAACACATTTACACACTAATGGAAATGTACTTTATAAGTTCCAATGTTCCATCCAACGAAAGTCGCCAAAATGAAAAGGAGAAAAACAAATGTGCATGTGCGGCTGATAATGAAAAGTAGTTTATAAATAATACGCAATAAGTTATTTGATCAGTTGTTGGGTTTTTACTTTTTAGATGATTGTGTTCCACTAAATGTGCAAGAATTGTCATGAGGCCGCTTGGAAACACATTCACTATCATAGGAATGATGTTGTCTGATTATATATGGATTATGAGAGATTACTCTAACTTTATGTTTTTCTTGCAACATTTGGAATCTTACTGCAGTTTTGTGTTCCCTTATTTGTAAAGTGAACATTGTTGTACTTGTACGTGTTGCTTTAACTACCTAAATTAAATAGCAGTGGGTGTGCCGTGTGTGGCTGTTTTAGGTTCATAAGTCTTTGGCTGATGATGATTCTCTTTTAGTTTTAGTTATATTAGTACTTACCGCGCAATACGTCAGTACCTATGCATTTAGGTTTGAATTGTTGTTTGTGCGAGTCATATGCGATTTGAGAAATATTCCTACAATTTATTTTAAATTAATAGTTGAATATATAAACTGATTTGAGTTATCAAATAAAACTGTCAAGTAAAGCCGTCAAATAAAAAATGTTAACAGGGATAATTTAGAAGAAATTGTGGCTTCAAATTTGTAACGGGTAATGAGAGGATTCCGTAGAGATATGATCACATTAACGGGTCGGGTTTCAAAATCCAAGCCCAAAGCAGTCCACGGTTCAGTATATTGGGCCTTTGGGATGTTGGGCCTTTCGAGGTGTTGGGCCTTTCGGCAACATTAAAAAGAGTACGATATGTAATCAAAGCACACGAGGATGTTACTCTAACTATAAAAACAGAACAAGGTACGTTGACATTTTTGTACACTAATTGTGAATGTAAGTTCTAAGCTAAGGTATGAAGCTCCTATTGCTGCTGAAATCCAAGCGTTTGAACTAACCTGAATGTTATCGAAACAACGTAAACACCCAACAATCCAATGCCCAACAATCTATCAGGTTTCATGCCTCTTCTTGGCAGCATTACGAGTGCCCAAGTCAATCCGACAACCAGTAATCCAAGTGTTTCCATGACGTAAGGATCGGAAGCAATCATGACAACAGATGGGAAGTCAAGCCAAGATTTTCCAACTAGTGAGAATCCCAAGCCTACTAGAATGTTAAATATTGGTCCTGCGTAGCAGCCGGAAAGAGCTATCTGCGCGCCTCCTGGTCCGTCATTCAGTGCGATGGTTAGATTGGTAACCAAGTCTCCGAGCGAGTTTCCCCAAGCTAGAACTGTAAGGCCTATGATCGCAGAGCTGATTTCAAATATGAAGCCGAGTGAAACTAACAAGCCAACTAATTCTTGAGCAGTGATGTAACTCCAAGTCATGCTCATAAAAAAGCTTCCGACGAGCCAAGGGAACAAGAACTTTCTTGGCGGGTTTTCCTTCGTCGTCATCACAAATGCAAACACTCCGAGAGTGCATCCGAGAACAGCCCCAATTCCATATATCACAAAAGGTGCTTGAGGGCCTCTACCTCCAAATTGACGGTTGCACAACATGGCAATAAGAATAGGCGCCATTGTCACTGAAATGACTGCAAAAGGCTTTGACCATTGCTCGTCAGATACAAGTGGAATAGTTATTCTTCTCGGCAGTGAAAGTGGCATTTCTATAATTTTGAGGAATACTGAGCTCCAAGAACCCGATACACCCCAAGAACATCTTCTTTCGCCGTTGAGACCATCAAACACAAGGCCTAATTCTTCATCTTCTAAAGATTTTTGCTCTCCTGACCTGTCCAGTGCTGATAGAATTGGCACGCTCAGTTCATCAACATCGAAACTGCCATCTAACACCGCACGCCTTTTACTGTTCCGGTTGTGTGAGTAGTATACAACAAGAACATAAACAAAGTACAGCGAAGCAAAAGCAACAGACCCCCAAATGTTGATCTTTCCGATGACCAATATAACCAGCAACCAAACAAGCACAACAATGTAACTATAAACATCTCGAACAAAATCAATCTTGTCAAGCATAACCTCTTTAGAATGCAGCGCAATGCAGATAACTCCAACCACAACACAAGAAACAAACGAAGCACCTCCAAGAACAGTATTAAGTCCCACATCACCTGTACCATTTCCCATAAACGAAACAAGGCTAGAAAAAAGATCCGGCGCACCATTACCAAGTGAAAGCAATGTAACACCAGCAATTGCAGGAGATAAATTCAGTAACTTTGACAAACTCTCTAATGCAGCGGAGAAGTATGTCGAAGCAGTGTCACCCAATAAGTAAAACAATACCAAAAGCCATACGAATAAAACCACATACCCCCAATGAGCAATTCCACCAAATGTGCAGTAAAATAGCTGCAGATAGTCTATATAACTTTGAGTAACGCAAGAAGCGTGCGTCTTAAGGTACGCGCATTTCGCTTCATTGCTGCGTAAACTGTGAAAATCCAAATCTATACAACGCACTTCTTTCTCAATAATCCCTTTCAAAACAACTTGTTGCGAATGGCCAGTAGGATTCAGATTCAGACTCATCATCAAGAACATAACCAACATCAAAATGAAACTCATATTGAGAAAAAAGATCATCTTTTTAGACCTAAAAACTGGAATCAAAATGCCCATTTCAAGAAAGTAACCTGATTGCACAAAATTCCAATCTTTTGCAAATACCCAGTTGAAATTCTATCAATTCAACCACCAGCTGACTTTTTCCTATCTTCCAAAATCGAATCTAGTGAAAACGAATCCAGCCGAGGAATACACAAGAAGACAACAGAGCAGAGTTTAGGAGCAGTTATGAAACTGACCTGCTTCCAAGAAACTGATGCTAAAGTTGGAATCTTTCGGAGTTGATGTGATTTTTGGAATGTGGGTATTGATGGAAACACTCCTTACTGGATTTTTATAAAGAGGGTTGTTGTTGATGTTAATTGAGGATTGAGATGTCGACGGAGGGTTCCAAATTCAACATACGTCATTCTGAACAGTGTTGTTTAATTGCAGAAACTGGGGGGTCTGTTGGTGTATTGTTTTCGTGACACGTGGCGGATGATCGCTTGTTCACACGCTGATCGTACTCGTTTTGTCGGAATCAATAGATGCTTTTCTTAACAATGTTGTTATTCAACATTTGGTTGTCGTTTTGGAATACGAAACGTTTCATGTTTTTTAATTAAATTAGTTTGATTAGAATTAGACACGAAGTATCAATAAAATAATTTAAGTGGACGAGTCAAAAAATTCCATGTGTTATAATATGAAGAAAATATAAAGAAAGAATATAGACAAACAGAGATGTGAGGGACAAAGTAGAGAGGTTTTTCTTATTGATCTTGTCACATACTACAAAGCCTTTATATAGGCCTTATAAAGAATATGAAATGATATAAAACTCAAAAGTCATACAACTATCATTATTGTGTATTTATAACACTCCCCCTTTGGATGACTTGAGTATAAAAAAACTTTCTTGATCTGCCTCGTTAAAACCCTTGTCTTGGAAAAAACCCAATTGGGAGAAAAACCAAGATTTGGGAAAAAGAGTACAGATATAAGTCTCCCCCTCAAATTAATATTTTCTTAATTTAATACTAGATTCTTCATGATATGAGACTTCAAGACCAATTATATAGGGGAAAGTAATCGTTTGTCTGAGTGTATGAATTGCCTCGTTAAAACCCTTTCCTTTGAAAAACCCGATGGGATAAAAACAAAGGGAGGGAAAAAAGTACAATCATAACACTCCCCCTCAACTTAACGTTTATAGACGTACTTTGAGTTTTGATGTAATGATTTGCGCATTTATTAATCCTTCAGGGATTTCTTATCATATCCAAAAGTTGCATTATACGTCACAATAATTAAGCGACTAAAAATAATAGGAATTAATGCGTTATTCAACTACTGGTGAATAGCTTTCCTGAAATTCACTCTAAACTTATGAGTAAAATTTCGTGCAACCAGTTTGACTTTGTACATATAGCTTTCTTATATTCAAACATTTGTGTGAACACCCACCCAAAGCTTACTGGTTTGCACTTCGTATATTGGAGCTTCAGGTCCAAACAAACGATATTAATTTACTTAAAGTATCCAGCTCTTTTAGTTACTTTGACATCGATATTTATTTTGGGATCATGATCATCTTCTTAGACGACTTTGAATGCAAAGATATAACTATATTTACACTGTTTCGATAATCCAACAGTGGTGTTGGCGATGTATCAAATTATCGTCAATATTTTGTTCATTTTCTCGTCAAAAGAAATCTCTTCTGGAGTTTCCCTTTATTTATGAACTCATGTAACTTATCGACATCTCTTTACATCGTATATATTTTTTTCAACTTACATGGAAGTATATCCTTAGATCCTAGTGGTTTCCCCACATATACGATGTGTCTCAAATAATTTAAATCTGGAGTTACTTCAGGAATCTCCAAACGAGCTGGTGCATTTTCAAAATGCATATGTGATTTTGTAACTTTTGGCTTATGTAAACGCATCCGGTTAATATTAGGTTCAAAATCACATTTTGTGTTCTTCGATCTAAGGTTGATAAGGAGGAATTTTACATCTCCTAAAAGGATAATATGGAAGAACTATTCAATTTCCTTCTTAACTATCTCATTTTCTTCTCCTCCTAAATTGGAAATTTTAAATCATCAAATTAACAATCACAATATCGAGCTCCAAATTAATTTGCTCTAGATATTAGATGATTAGTGAGGACTCGAACCCCACATATTTTCCAACCTCTTTGTGGTCTTAAATTAAATATTGTGGAGGAAGAATGTGAACATTTCATTGCACATAATTTCAAGTTCTCTACTGGAGATACTTGTGAAAAATATTTACTTATGGTCGATATGAGTCAAGTAAAATCCTCAATTTTGAAGTTGCATTTCTCAAAATCTAAGGAAGTTAACTTGATTATATGAGTAATAATTTAAATATATATTCGCAATATTCATGACTCCACTGGGTCAATTTGCGACGTTATATGAACTACTAATACTCATTCAACCAAATGATAAATTTTAATTTAAACTTTAGTGTAATTTCTCTGCATAGTCTAGCCAAATTATTTAACTGGCTTAACTAGATAATGAGTTCACATTTGTGGTTCCTTCAGGGAACATAAGAGATTTGCGTTTACTTTTATTAAAAACAGTCCATGTAAATTTGCCAAATTTACATGCCGATCATGCCGAGTCACCATTTGAGAAGAACTGCGGGTTCTTAAGTGGGTGTTCAAGTGAACTTTCGGTGATCTTTCGGATCATCAGTTCATTAGGTGACTGACTCAAACTTGCCACAAAGAAAGAGATTACTATCCACTAAACTTCCGGTTAGTGATATCAAGTAGAAGCACTTGATTTCTCATTATGCATTTCTAATGGTTATCTCATTTACACTCTCTATAGGGAGTAATGCAGTACTTACAAGGATTTCAAAGTATATATATTACTCTTTAGGAATAAATGAATTATATATATTTACCCGTCGAAATACTATATTTATATTCATCCATTTCGCGAGTTAAATATCACTCTTCTGGAGTGATGACCAAATTACTCTCGGAAAATAATATTTTACATTTATCTACTCGTAAGATAATGCATTCACTCTTCAGGAGTATATAACTTTCACTTAAATCACAATAAATAAAAACATAAAAATATTTAACAAATAGAAAATATTAATAAAATATACTCACTTCTAGGAGTAATACTTTAATCTTTATCTCTTCTATCTCTTCAGGAGAGAAATATACATACATACTCTTCAGGAGTGAAATATACATACATTCTCTTCAAGAGTGAAATATACATAAGAATAATAATGTACATGGTTTTTCTTCTGGAAATACATGTATATAATTCTCTTAAAAGAGTGTTCACAAATAATTTATTTTTGTGCGTCTACTTCAGGAGAACACATTCATATGAAATACTGGGTTCACTTTTGAAAATGATACACTTGTTGTATTATATATCTCTTAAAGATGATTAAATGAAAATAAATTCAATCATATAAATATTTGTATTTGCTCCACTTTAAATATATCAACTTGCATAAACTTCAGGTCTTGCGTATACATATCCTCTTCAGGGGAATTGAAAGATATATCATATACATCTAATATAATCACTTCTGGTGTTACATGTGTATTAAGAGATTACAGAAATGTGCATGATTCCACTACAGGGAAATATTACAAATATAACATTTGTGTAATCACTTTGAGATTTAGACGTTTATCGTGTTTAAGGATATTTAAATCCCTAATATATAAAATGTAATGATTCCGCTTCAGGGGAATTTAATTTTAATAAATTGCACCTCATTAGAATTAAATTGTAATCAAATAGTCAGTGATGATTCCACTTCTGGAGAATATATCTTGGCTAAATGAATTACATATGGTTGATTTCACTTCAAGTGAATCAAACGGTAAATAATTATTAAAATTTACGTCTATGATTCCACTACGGGGGAATCAAGTTACAAAATTTTAAATAATCGTGTAGCACTTCGAGTGCAACTTTTTTCTATTCCTCTTCGGGGGAATCAGTCATACCAGTGAAATGTGATTCTGCTTCAAGAGAATCTAATATTAACAATATATTAAATTGTTTACTCCATTTCAAGGGAGCCAAACATAAAAATTACAGTAGTCATATGATTCCACTTCGGGGGATCAAATCGTATAAACATAATTAAATTTTATCTCAACGACTTCACTTCAGGGAAAATTAAATTACATAGATATGTGATTCAACTTCGAGTGAATCAATCATTATCATTAAAAATTACTTTCTTATGATTCCAACTTCAGGGAAATCAAAGATTAAATTTATGTATACACAACACTTATTTAAAATGTGAAAATAGGATGTTAAGAAATTAGTTTTACAATGCTGGATTTTTCAATACATGACTCAAATGATGTCAACTTCACATCCCTTACCGATCACTTACCTTAACCTCTTACCTTGAGCAATTCGTGCTGATAACGTGTTATAATATGAAGAAAATATAAAGAGAGAATATAGACAAACAGAGATGTGAGGGACAAAGTAGAGAGGTTTTTCTTATTGATCTTGTCACATACTACAAAGCCTTTATATAGGCCTTATAAAGAATATGAAATGATATAAAACTCAAAAGTCATACAACTATCATTATTGTGTATTTATAACAAAAATCAATAATTAGAATCCTCCAAAACAAATTCTTCCTTATGAAAGTTTGTACATCTAATTTCTTCACTCTTTTAGATTTCAAATAATTGTAGAACAAGATAATCAATTTTGAAATTCACGTATTTCTTAACTTCAAACATACTAGGCAAAATTATATCCAAAGGTTGGTCGAACATTTCACTCTCTATCATTTCGAATATCTAAATCTACACAATTTTGTGAACTTCTCTTGTGTTTATCATAAATTAAAGTTTTGCTACTTCTAGAGTAGCCATTATAATTTCTTCAACAACTTTCATCTTTAACGACGTTTATGCATTTTTCTCTACTCGTTTTTAATAAACGAGCTGAGCTTGAACAATGTCATACTCGACTCGTTTATGTTCGTGAACAACTCGAATAGATGCTCGATAAGATACTCGTTTAGAAATCCGCGGACCCTAAAGGATTATTTCCGCGGACCCTAAAGGATTATTTCCGCGGACCCTTAACAATTAATTTCTTGGATTCGATTAGAGCTCGTTAATTCGAGTTTTAGATGAGCTCGAGTTTTTAAATTTTTTTGAGGTGATCGGGCTTTGGTTGAGCTCGATTGGAACTCGTGTTGTTTTTTCATATATTGAGCCAAGCTCGAGTCGAGCTCGAGTAGACGAAATATTAATCGAGCCAAGCTCGAGCAACATATTTTGAAGCTCGTCGAGCTCGAGCTCGAGTTTGAGCATCGTTAAAATATGACGAGCCGAGTTCGAGCACGAAGGTACTCGGCTCGACTCGACTCATTTGCAGCTCTACCTAGAGTCTCATAAAGTTTTGGTAAAAGGATCATTGATAAAAAGTCAGAAAAAGATGCTTTGATTACCAACTGATGTAGCGAAAGCTTGTGAAGCGACAAAATCACAAATCAACAAATCAAATCCCAAGATATAACCGAATAAAAACTCAAGATTTTATTGACTTTATGGATTGTATATTTACAACGGCCAAACCTAGATTTTTCAAAGCTATAAATACAATGCAGAAATTCAAAAATGACTATCTTTAGAAATCATTCAAATTCAAAACCAAGACCAAAGATCAAAAATGACTATCTTAAGTAAATTATAACTAGATAACTATCACCACTTCTTTTGGGTTCGACCCTAGGTCACCTAGGTTATAAATATTGTATGACTTTCGTGATTAGGATTATTGTTCTACAAATACGCCATAAAACCGCGTTTCAGTCGTAGTAAACCTTTGGTTCATAAAGATATGTGATAAAAATCAAGAAAAGCATGTTCTAATTATAAATTGATGTAGCAAAGCTTGAAGAGAATTGCCAGCGTGAAATCCAAAGATAAGTTTCTTGGAATCCACTAGGTTAACAGGAGTTTACCCATGATACGGGAAATTTGCCCTTATAAATTGGAATCCACAAGCACTGTTGACATAAATGACGAGTAGTTTTAGTGAGTATTCATGATAGAACTAATCTAATCATGCAAGGATGAGGTGATAGATATCTAATTAAGCATTACCTACATTCAGTTAACAGAATAGGTTTTTGAGGGGTTTGTGATTGATGTTTTGTTTTGAAAAAGGAACTAAAAAGTGACGAAGGATTTTACTTCACTCCAATGACCTAAGAGAATCAAACATTCAATTCCACATGCACAAATTAAATTTGGCTAGTTTTCTTAAGGTATATTCTAAGTTTAACTCTCGTTTCTTATTTTAAACGTGATTGATGCACTTAAAGGTATTAGTTCTCAATCTCTCAGCATTTTGAACAATGTGAAATTCAAGCATCTCAACCTAAACCTCTCGGCCTATTGAACGAATTGGAATTCAAGCATCTCAACCTAAACCTCTCAGACTGCTAGGTATCACTTAAAACGCAACACAAACCTAACTATCGTCAAGAGTAACTGTCATGCCCGTGCACAATTAACTCTTAAACAAAAATGAGAAGTTACTAAATATTATAAGAGTCAAGAGTAACTTTCATTCATTTATACACATTTAGGCATTTTATGAAACATGTGGTGAGAATCATGCGAATGACAATGCATATGTAAACAATGAACTTAAAAAAATAAAAGTAGAGTTAAGATTCTAGTGTAGATGATGTCTTGATATTCAATCTGAAGCTTTGATCTTCTTCTCTTGACTTTAATCTTTATTTGAAGTTTGTTGTGTTCCAAATATGATCATTTTTCAATGTGAACTTTGTATTTATAGCTTGAAAAAATCTGGGTTTGGCGAGTCAAAGTTGACTTGAGTTGAACGAGTCAAAGTTGACTTGAGTGGACCTTAAATTGACTTGACAATTTTCCTCTACTTTTTCTCCGATCAAAATTGTAACTCTAAGTCCTAAAAATGAAATGAAAGTTAAACTACTCCTAACTCATTTTCACAGGAACCACATATGCATTTAGCTTATGCATGAAGCCTTTGAGAGTTTTCCGAGAGGGAGTACTCACTAGTACATAATAGTTATTTAACAGCGCTTATTAATTAAAGAATGTGCGATTAAGGTAACATGGGTTCCTTAACCCTGTTTTTAGTGCTGGAGAATTATATTATTAAATGAGCTTAGGCGTGGCGACACCTGTATTTTTATTGTATGATTTTGTGTGTTTCGTGTCATGTGGTTGTTGTAAAAGATGTTGTTTTTGTTTTGATTGATAGAGATTGGTAACGGTACCAGTTAAAGGTGGTGGTGGTGGTGGTGGTGTTGGACATGTTGTATTGGGCCTCTGAGTATAATGGGGAATGTGATGCAAACAAGTTGTTCGAGGAAATGCCTCGATGAGAAAAGGGCTGTGGGGCGTTTCAGTTGGACATGTGTTGGACTAGGGGGAGTTGTGTTACGTTGGTGTCATAAATTTGTTTGGAATTAGAAATTAATGGTATAGCTAGATGAATGCCTATAATGTTCCCATAATACATCGTTTCGAAGAGAACGACGAGCCCGTCAGAAATCACTAGCTTTGCTCGTGAGGTAGGGTGTTTTTTGGGCAAATTCGGTCGTTTACTATTTTATTTCGAATTTTTAGCATTTTTCCATTATTTTCGAATATTTTATTATTCTTGTCTTAAAGTTTTGTTGTTTCCCTATATAAGGAAACTTAGTTATAATTGTTAAGATAGTTGATTTTGAAGTTTAGTTGGATAGGGTAGTGTTTATCTGATTGCTAAATGCATTGTGTTGTTTATTTAGAACATTAGGATGGCATGTATTTTTATGATATAGACCAATCCTAGCGCATGATGGCATGTATGCTTGGGAGAGATGGCATGTATGCTTGGGAGAGATGGCATGTATGCTTGGGAGAGATGGCATGTATGCTTGGGAGGGATGGCATGTATGCTTGGGAGGGATGGCATGTATGCTTGGGAGGGATGACATGTATGCTTGGGAGGGATGACATGTATGCTTGGGAGGGATGGCATGTATGCTTGGGAGGGATGGCATGTATGCTTGAGAGGGATGGTAATATTTTGTCCAAGTGTTGGCAACTATTGTGCTTAGAGGTGTATATATTATGACTAATTTATCATGTTTATAACACCGTTTCAAATAATAAACTGTTTTATAACAGCGTTTAATTTAAAAAAGCGATGTCATAATTAGGGGTCTAAACCCTGAACCCCGAACCCTAACCCTAACCCTTAATCCGAACCCTAATTATAACAGCGTTTAAATAAATAAACGCTGTAATATATATTAAAATTAATAATAAAATAATTACTTTTAACAGCGTTTAATTGCAAAAAAGCGCTGTCGTAATTAGGGTTCTAAACCCAGAACCCCAAACCCTAACCCCTAAATCCAAACCCTAATTATAACAGCGTTTAAATAAATAAACGCTGTAATATATATTAAAATTAATAATAAAATAATTACTTTTTACAGCGTTTAAATTAAAATAAACGCTGTAAATTTATAATTAATAATTTTAAATCAAAAAAATGTATATATTACAGCGCTTATTTCTTGTAAAACCGCTGTAAAAGACATCTTTTTAGTATTTTTAAGTTTTAAAAATCAGGTTATATATTTTAAAGGTGTTGTTAAGTTAAGAATTTAAAAACTCAATAAGTAACATTCAATTTATTAAAATATCATGACAACATATATAAGCATTTGAAATCGTTGACATTTAAAAATTTGTACTGTCTCTCTTTACCAAGCAATAGGTTGAACAATGTACATTTTTGATCAACTATACTTTTCATTAATCAAAACACAACAAAATGCAGAAAAATAATTATTTTTGAAGTAAATGAGTTATTAGCTTCATAAATCAAATTTTCAACTAAATTTATTTTTTAATAATCAATAAATTCTAAAGAAAAAACAAAACAAATATCAACGGTTTATAACAGCGCTTATCATGTTTAAGCGCTGTTGTAAATAGTATACGACAGCGCTTAAAAATGATAAGCGCTGTTGAAATTTTTTTAATTCGATTTCCTTTAAAAAAATACTCTTTAACAGCGTTTATATATTTTTGAGCGCTGTTAAAGAAAGAAATGACCTGATTGGTCAACTCAGTTTCGCGCAGATTTTAATCCCAATCGTTGCTTAAAATAATCTAACGGTCTACATTCCATATTTAAAATTTTGGAATTTTTAATTACGCGCCCAAACTTTCCGCTACAATCGTTCTATATATATCAAACTTTACATTGAAATTTTTATCTCAAAATTATTTTAGTTCTTCACCGATTCCAGTAAGGGTAAACACCTTTTTTTGTTAAGCTTTAGTGTTTTATATTGAATTTTTTTGTTAAGCCTTTATGTTTTGCTTCGTTTTATACTAACACCATGATATTAACACTGTTATTTTTTTGCAGATTTGTCGAATTTTGTGATAATGTCGAGGGTAATATGACAAATTCAAGACGAGCACTGAGACAAATACAAGACAGGCAATGAGACAAATTCAAGACGAAGGCTAGGTATTTGGTCCATAATTTTTTATTTGATAATGTTTATAAAAAATTCGAAACTTAAAATCGAGTCATTAAGGTTTTTTTTGTTAAAAAAAATTATTACTACTTCATCGCTCAAGGAATGGACAAACCCCATACTCAAGGCGGATATGCACTCAGGAAGGCTTGAACCATCGACCTCTAAGATCAGAGACCGAGTGGCTGACCGCTAGGCCGCTACTCCTTATGTAGCCATTAAGGGGTAATGAATAAACAGGCATTCGTAGATCAGGTAAATCCAACTCATTTCCCACCGGTACAGCTGTCCAGTTTTATTGTGTCCATCGGGTTACACCGAAATAAAATTAATATTCCCGTTTTCCTTTTTCAAACATCCAATCAATCCAAGGGTTTTAAAATTATGGAATTGTCCCTCACTTTAAAATTTAACTAACACACTAATAATAAGTATTTTGATCAACATGAACCTTGGCTTTTCTTTGATTAAGCTATTCACTTTCAATTTGATAAAACTATTCACATTCAATTTGATTAAACTATTCACAATTTGAAGTTCACTAATAATTTTTTATGTACATGGTACTCTGACAAAGCTCATCAACTTGATGCTATTATTTATATAATAAATATATAACTGTACATCGTACTGATTTCTTTTACCTACCCGATGCTCTTAATGCTTTTTTAGAAGTTGTCGTTTTCATCAAAACCTACCCCATTCCTATCAAACTTGAATTTATCAAGTTTTAAGTGGCTATTTAATCATCACAAGATACTCTAGAAACCGCACCCCTCTTTGAAGTTTTTATTTCATATTTACCACATTTGAAGTTTTTTCGTTTTACAAAAATATTTTTTAACAAGTTTTTCAACCTAACTAACAATAAAAAAAGTTAACAAATTGAGAGTGATTAATCTTTTTGAAAATGTGTGTTGAAATTAAACCAACAATAAAAAATATCTATATGTTTGAAATTGTTTGACACCACTACTATCACAACGAATTGTTTGACATGATGACATCTAGTTATAGCTGGGTTGTTTAAACTAGCTAAGGGCATGCATATTTGGTTGATTCTGATTTACGGAATTAAGTATGAAAATTAAGCAGCGGAATTAACTGACAAGGAATGCAACAGAGTTCTCAGAGAGTGCAGTACCGTGAAACATGGAACCACTAGCATGATAACTTCCAACGTAAGTAATGAGATCAAACAAGATTACCCCGTTTCTTGTTGGAACTGAGGTTATCATTGACGGACCCAAAAATATTTATGGCTGGGGTCAAAGTGTATTACTTTTCATTACAAAGCTTCAAAATATAATATCAATATGACAAAATGCTAAAATAAAGTAGTATTTAGATATGACACTCGCCCCACCTACCTAGGGGTGTTCATCGGCCGGGCCTCACCCGAATATTCCGAGCCCGAGCCCAAAACACGAGTAAATATTCGGGTCAATTGTAAAAAATCGGGCCAGGGCCGGGCCGGGAGGGCCTCCACAAAATCCATAAGCCCGCGGGCTTTTAAAAGCCCGTTGACTTATGATTGACCGGGCCAAAATCGGGCTTTTTACGAGCTTTTTCGTTGAATTAATTAATTTTTATTAAAAATAATATATATTTCACTATATTTTGAATAATATCTCATGACAAATAGTTTTTTAAGTACTTTTATAGTTTTTGATATTTGTCTCGAGATGAAATTTTAATAGAAATAAATAACTTTAAGTAGATGATTTAATTTCAACTATTGGATTAGATTAATCTAGCAGTTGAGATTAAATTATTTTTCAATTAAAATTTAAATGAATTGACAAAAAATACAAAGTGAATGCAGATTAATGGTTATCAATATAAATTATTGGATTGATAGAATTCAAAGTGAAATAATATTCTTCCGTCTTACTTAAGTATGTTAGTCACAGAAATAATATTCTAATTTAATTTGTTATATTCATACTTTTAGATATGTTAAAGTTTGAGTTGCATATTTTATGTTTCTATTTTATTGGATGTTGTTATAATTAAAATCGATTGGTATACAAATAAAATGATAGAAGATGAATATTATTTTAACAAATTATATTATTTTTTTGATCGGGCTTTTCGTCGGGCCGGGCTTTCGGGCCGTGCGGGCTTGAGAAGTCAAGCCCGAGCCCGGCCCTATAAAAGTGGGCTCAGACTTTCATCGGGCCGACGAGCGGGCCGGGCCAGGTTTACACCGAGCCGGGTCTCGGGCTTTTGGCGGGCTTTCGGGCTAATGGACATATTGGACACCCCTACACCTACCTTGTACATGAATCGGCCACTGGAGGTTATCCACTATAATTGTGTATCTTATTTTCTTGCACTCGCAGAGGTAACACAAATAATGTTCTTCTTGAGCTATAGCTAACAACGGTTGAACAAGCATCATTGTACGTGTTAAATTAATTTATAACCTTCTTTTTCTAGTGTAGCGATAAGAAAGGGTCAGTCAAATCTATAGAAAGCTCTAAATTTTTTTATGAAAACAAGAACTAAAAATATGGAGGTTTGTAATCAAGAAAGGTTGCAAGCGTAGAGTGGTGAAGAGTTCTTCTAACAATGATGCTAACAAAACTCACCGCAGGCACGTGTAACCAATATTTATCTCATGCCACCAAACATACAATTATTTCATAAATGATGAATTCAATTGGTATACGTATACGAAATGATTTTTGGTTTGGTAAATTACTGATTTACCATTCTGTTGAATTTGAAGAAAGACGCAATCAGGATTACACCGGAGTCAAGATCACGCCGGAATCAGAATTTGCAGAAAATCGGAATTGTATTGATCGGAAGGGATGAAGCCTGTATATAGGCTGTTAATTCTGTTACAGCACTTTTGACTATTTACAGACTGACCCTTGGACTAAAATCAATTACAACCTTATCTGACTAAATTACAAATCAACCCCTGTTGTTTGCTAAATTACACACAGAACCCCATTTTGAATTAGGGTTGAACGCGCCTAAGTCCAGCAGCTCAAACTCCAGCTCGGCTGCAACTGTGGCGGCAACTCGACGGCAGCTCAGCCTGGCTCGGATATCTCAACACCCCCCCGCAAGCTCGACGTATGTAAAAGATTGCAAACGTTGAGCTTGGAGCTCAGCCTGGCGAGTGAATCCGCGTTCAGGGCTTTAGTAAACAAGTCGGCCGGCTGCTCAGCTGAGATAATGAACCGAGGTGTGAGCAATCCATTTGAGACATGTTGGCGAACTATGTGGCAATCAATCTCTATGTGTTTCGTCCTTTCATGGAACACTGGATTTTTGGCAATATGCAGGGCTGAATTGTTGTCACAAAACAAAGGAATAGGCTCTGGAACAGGCACCATCAAATCAGCTAGAAGACGAGTCAGCCAAAGTAACTCACAAGAGGTTTGTGCCATTGATCTGTACTCTGCTTCAGCTGAAGATTTTGATACCACTGACTGCTTTTTGGTTTTCCAGGAAATCAAGCAAGATCCAAGTTGAATGCAATAACCAGTAACTGATCGACGAGTGAGAGGGCAGGAGGCCCAATCTGAGTCACAAAATGCTGTCAAGTGTAAAGGCTGATTGCTGGGGTAGTATAGACCTTGTGCTGGAGCATTTTTCAGGTACCTTAATACTTTGTGTGCAGCTTGTAAGTGGTCCTCATTTGGTTTTGCCATGAACTGACTTAGAACATGTACTGAGAATGCAATATCTGGTCTGGTTACTGTCAAATATATCAGTCTGCCCACCAACCTTCTATAGGAACTAGGGTCTGGTAGCATAGGAGCATCTGAGACAGCTAGTTTTTGTTTTGAATCCATAGGAATTCTACTAGGTTTGCACCCAAGTAAACCAGCTTCATCAATGAGATCTAGGGCATATTTTCTTTGATTCAAAAACATTCCCTTAGCAGATCGAGCCACCTCAATACCCAAAAATAGTTTAAGTGACCTAAGTCCTTAATCCTGAACTGAGAATGTATAAACTCCTTGACTGCAGTTATGAGCTCAACTGATGTACCAGTAAGTATCACATCATCTACATAAACTAGTAACACTAAGAACTGACCAGATTTCTGTAGGGTGAAAAGAGAGTAATCATCAGGCTAGGTTTGAATCCATAGTTAATCAGTGCATCACTGAATCTAGAGAACCATTGCCTTGATGCTTGTTTCAACCCATAAAGACTTTTAGTTAGCCTGCAAACTTTGCCTTTATCTTTGTCAGTCTTGAAAAAACCTGGGGGAAGACTCATATATACTTCTTCATCTAGGAAGCCATGTAAAAAAGCATTATTCACATCTAGCTGATAAACTGGCCAATCTTTAGAAACTGCCACAGCTAACAATGCCCTGACTGTATTCATTTTCACCACTGGTGCAAATGTTTCATTGTAGTCCAACCCCTCCATTTGGTTATAGCCTTTAGCAACTAGCCTTGCCTTGTACCTTTCTATTGTGCCATCAGAATTCCTTTTTACTTTGTAAACCCATTTACAACCAATGGGTATTTTACCAGTAGGCAAATCTGTGATTTCCCAAGTTTTGTTCTCTTTCAAAGCCTCAAGTTCAGCCTTCATTGCTTGTACCCAGTTTGGATCTTTACTTGCCTGAGTGTAGCATGTAGGCTCTTTGTCTGAAATTATCTGAAGTGCTAAGTGTTGAAACTTTGTAGAACATTCAGAATAATCTAAGTACTTCTGTATGGGATACAGTGTTTTTGAACTTGTGATCTGACTGCACACATAGTCCTGTAATCTCATAGGAGGCTTAGATATCCTTGATGATCTTCTTACTGAATCTGAGTTATCAACAACTCTCTGAGAATTTTCTGAGCCATTTATATTTTCATCTGGTAGCTGGTAATCATCATCATCATCAACAGTAGGGAGACATGTAGGTATATTCACTGATTCTGAGTGCACATCAGTTGACTTGTCTTTGAATGGATATATGTTCTCATAGAAAACAACATCCCTGCTGACTGTAACTGAATGAGTAACTAAATCAAATGTCTTGTACCCCTTTTGTCCAAAAGGATACCCAATAAAAACTGCTGGATGAGCTCTTGAGGCAAACTTTCCTTTATGTGGTAAAATATTTGTAGTGTAACAAAGACACCCAAAGGTTCTTAAATGACTGTAATCTGGGGGTTTGCTGAACATAATTTCCATAGGAGACTTATTTTCCAAGACTGCTGATGGAGTTCTATTTATTATGTATGCAGCTGTCAACACACATTCTCCCCAAAGAGCATCAGGAACTTTGGACTGGAATTTCAGAGCTCTGGCAACCTCAAGTAAGTGCCTATGTTTCCTCTCTACAATTCCATTCTGCTGTGGTGTGTAAGGACATGATTTCTGATGAATGCAACCCTTCTGAAGTAGGAATTCTGATAGCTTAGATGTGAGAAATTCTGAACCATTGTCAGACCTCAAAACTTTTATCTGTTTTCCAAACTGAGTCATCACCATAGTAAAGAAACTTATCAGATGCCCTGTAACTTCCATTTTGCTAGGCATTAGATATAACCAGGTAGTTCTTGAAAAATCCTCAACAGTTTCCTGACAATGTTGGGGTTTTGTAAGGACCCCAAACATCAGCATGAATCATGTCAAACAATTCTTTGCTAGATGTATTAGAATCATTGAAAGGAAGTCTGGTTTGTTTTGCCATAGGACACACATCACACTGAAAGTTTTCTACATTACATTTCAAACCAGGAATTGAATTGTCTGTAAGTCTTTTGACTGGAATATGACCCAACCTTTTGTGCCACAAAAAAGTTTGATCTCTGTCCTTTTGTAAGCTGAAGCATCTACTAGTCTGTCCTGACTTGTGCTGGTATAATCCTTGATGAATTTCACCAATCTTGATTGTAGTCAGACTGTGTAGGTCCTGAACATGACATTCTTTATCAGTAAACATAACTGAACATTTTGCATCACTGACCAACTTTGATATGCTAAGTAGATTGAACTTCAACTTTGGAACAAGTAAAACCTCTATCAATCTGATACTGTCTGTCAGATCATAATTCCCAGTATGAGTAACTAGTTCTGTATCACCATTTGGCATTAGAACTTTATAAGGATTTTCTAGAATCTTAACATCACTTAATAAATGCTTATGAGGAGTTATATGATCAGTGGCACCACTGTCAATAATCCAATCATTGGCACAAATATTAATAGATGTAAGCAAGAAATACCTGCTACATGCTCACTGTGATTGTTAGATGTGCTCAGAAAATTCATCAATCTGCTCAGCTGTTCCTGATTCATTGTCACTGAACTCAACTGAACTTGATTTCCAGGTGCAGCATTCTCAGCTGATGCAGAATTCCCAGAATTACCAGAACTGACAACAGTGTGGGCAGACTTATTCTTTCCAACTCATTGCCATTATTGTTCCTTCTTTTGTAATTAGCAGGATATCCAATCAGTTTGTAACACATTTCTTTGGTGTGACCCTTCTTTTGACAGTATGAACAGATCAAATTCTTCTTATCAATGTCATTCTGAGATTTACCTTGTATCTGTTTATTACCCTGAGAATACATAGCTGATGCTTCAATCATAATTGGTTTGGAGATACCTCTCTCAGCTTCATCTTCCAACACCATATTGTAAACTTCATCTATGTCAGGCATTGGTTTCATTGACAGGATCTGTGTTCTAATCTGTGAATGTACTTCATTCAATCCCATCAAGAACTGCATTATTTTGCATTCAGCCATTCTTTTATCCATGCATCTTGTTGCTCTGCAGTTCATGCCTAGATCACAAGAATCAGTTTCTTGTAAAGCATCCAATTCTGACCAGATGTTCAGCAATTTTCCATGATACTCAGCAACTGTCAACTCACCTTGACTCAAAGAATTCATCTCCTTCCTTAACGAATACAAACGTGGCCTAACTGACCCTCCAAAACGACTCTGCAAGACCTGCCAAGCATGCATACAATCCTTGGAATGGATGATTGAAGATCCAATTTCCTTTGACACTGAATTCAAGATCCAAGTGTGGACTGCTACATTACACCTTTCCCATCTTGCAAGCTCATAAGGATCAGTAGGCTTTGGAAAGTCTCCACGCACAAAACCTAGTTTCAACTTGAAACCCAAAGCCATTTCCATGGCTTTCTTCCATGTCACAAAATTACCTATCCCTGACAATTGTTCACTGACCAATGACGCAGCAACATTCTCATTACTACTTACATGTAACGGATCATCTGAATAACGATTGGAACGACTACCAGACATCCGTTGCTCAACCGGAATTTCCGCCATCACAATTATGCAAACAGATCGCAAAATTTGACAGAAAATTGAAAATCAACGATGAAACAACGTTGTGTATACGTACCTAATCGTTAATCCGCTCTGATACCATGAAGAAAGAAACGATCAGAATCACGCCGGAATCGGAATTTGCAGAAAAATCGAATTGTATTGATCGGAGGAGATGAAGCCTGTATATAGGCTTTTAATTATGTTATAGCATTTTTGATTATTACAGACTGACCCCTGGACTAAAATCAATTACAATCTTATCTGACTAAATTACAAATCAACCCCTGCTGTTTGCTAAATAACACACAGAACCCCATTTTGAATTAGGGTTGAACGCGCCTAAGTTCAGCAGCTCAATCTCCAGCTCGACTGCAACTGTGGCGGCGACTCGACGGCAGCTCAGCCTGGCTCGGATGTCTCAATATACCCGAGAATTAGTTGTCAACTCCGTTAGATTATTAGAAATCATCAGTTAGAGACTTGAGATTATATTTTAGGGCAATTTAACGAAAACCACCCATAAATTTGGGTTTTTTTCCGAAAACCACCCGTATTTTTGAAAATTATAAAGTCACACCTTTAAGTTTGTTAAATTTTTCAGAAACCACCCATATGTTTAAATTTAATCAAAATATTAATAAAAATGATAAAAAAAACTTATTAAAATACAAATAAAATACATAATTAATTAAAAAAAGCATAAAAACATTTAAAAAATCAGGATATTAAATAAATATAAAATATAAATATAAATTTGAAATTATCCATATGGTATGTATAAATATTAAAAAAAAATCTATCCATATGTTTAAAATTAATCGAAATATTAACAAAAATCATAAAAAAACTTTTAAAAATGCTAAAAGGGACATATAATTACAAAAATCATAAAAAAATTTAAAAATAAGGATGTTAATAATAATATAAAATAAAAATAAATTTGAAATGAAGTACTATACTTTTTATTCATATGGTATGTATTAAATATGAAAACTAAATCTATACAAAAATATGGTGTCTTACAATTTATAATAGTGTGTTATAACTTTAAATTTTGTTACATTTTTACATATAAAGCATTCAAACACAAATTTTATTGCATATACAATAAAGTTTAAACACTCATTTTAAGATATTATGATTTTTTTTATAAATTTAATGGAGCAATGATGATTGCCGGTAATTTTTTGTAATTTTCAAGACGCCATATTTTTTTATAAATTTAGTTTTCACATTTGTATACATATCATATGAATAAATTTCAATTTTATAATTATATTTTATTTTTATTTAATATCCTGATTTTTTAAATGTTTTTATGATTTTTGTAATTAATTATGTATTTTTTCGTATTTTTATAAGTTTTTTTATCATTTTTATTAATATTTTGATTAAATTTAAACATATGGGTGGTTTCTGTAAAATTTAATAAACTTAAGGGTGTGACTTTATAATTTTCAAAGATACGGGTGGTTTCCGAAAAAAACCCAAATTTATGGGTGGTTTTCGGTAAATTGCCCTATATTTTATACTCTCGTAGTTTTTTTCTTAGAGTAGATATCATGTATGACTCATACTTTGTAATAGAAATACTGAATTTTCAATCCGCCCCCTGAGGTTTTCATAAGTTAAAAATTCAAAATTTTAGTTGGAGAGAGAGTCACTCTTTGAGAGTTCCGAAACCCTAGCGTCGATCAATCGGACGGAGATTGATCAAGCGACGCTTTTCTTCTCCAACTAAACGTCAAAGTTGCCGCTGGACCTCATTCATGCCGTCCTTAAAGGTTCAGAGCAATTTTGTTGAATTATCAGACCTCCGTCGATCGCATCAAATCGCTTTGTCTCGGTTTCATGAGAAGTCTCTTGTGTAAATGATCCAGGTACGCCTTGGTTTACACAGATGCAGGCATCTTTTAAGCTCTGGTTTTCCTTGCTGATTTTTGCATTTGAATAGTTTGGAGCATTAATTTCTGACTTAACGGAAAACAGCAGCATTCCATAGCGTGTAATCATTTACTAGGTGTTTCATGCTTAGCTCAACATTCAAACTGATCAAAATTCAAAATTTAACTCTAACTATGTAGTGTTGTTAGTACAACAGAAAATATCGTTTTTTATTGAGATGTATTTTGCTCGGAAAAATATGTGAATGTTTAACCATCTTGCTCGAACATGACATTTTCTGTCTGAAATACTTCGTACTAAATAAATCACCTTCCTTTTAATATACTTCATTTGCTTGGTTTTGCTTCATTGATATCCTCTTTCAGGTTTGTCGTGGTTTCTGAACTCTTGGATTAGACCGGATTGATGATTTATCCTTGCATTTTTTCCACCCAAGAACTCGGAGTACCATTTAGCTGAAAGCTTTGGAGTTCTTATTTGTGTGCTGAAATCAACATGGTGCAGACCAAAATTCACAGTGTGCCCTTGTACCCATTCGAAGCTATCCATCAAGCTCCAGGCAAAGTATCCCCTTACATCCGCTCCCTTTGCCAGAAACACAATAAAGACAGTCACACAATTACCTATGCATCCTAGATGCTATTGTTAACTTTTTATACCTGACCTCCCGAGCCAATGCGGCAAGGTAGGATCGCATGTAGTCGACTCTCTTGAAATCATTCAGGAGATCTTTGATATTTTATTTAGATGCTCCGCATAACCTATTAATTGTCCATCATTTAAAAAAATGCTGCAATTCTAATTTTTTCATGTCTGTTATTCATATAGCAGAAGACATGACATAGAGAGGATCAAACCATTTTCAGTGATGAAAAGCGGAATGTTATTGTATCTATCTTTAAGGTACTCCACAAGTGTTTCCATCCCTCTTGGGACGACACAGAAACGCGAATATGCAATAGAGGTCATTTCAGAAGAAAATGTATTATTACCATGAAAAAGCTATAACAGATAGATTCTATTGATGTAGAAGGCCAATTCAGTAATATTCAGAGTTATGGTGGTGGGTTCACCTGTTCGCCTATTGGGACTCCATCTCGCAACGGACTCGTATTCACGAAGCCAGCTGCTTTATTTATGTCTTTGGAGGTGCATGAAGGTGAGGAATGCAAACAATCATTGACATATAAAACAGTGTAATGGTTTACACCAATGAAGTCTAGACTTCCTTTTACAATCTGCATCTCTTTTGGTGAGAAGGATGGCAAGTCACTCCCAAGGATGTTCTTCATCTGAACTGGATAATCACCAAATACTAAAGGGTCCAGTACCCTGTAATGAAAATCTGATCAGTAATATTATTTCAGAGACATCTTTGAGTTAAACCCACCTAGGATATTTCGGGCCAGTACCACATTGTTGTTAAAGTTGGTGGGGATTGGACAAGAACCTACCAGCCAAAATTAAAGGCAAAAGCCCGGTTAAGTGCTTCCAGATTTTCTGTGTTGTTCGATGAAGCTTCAAACATATTGAAGTTCCCTACTATTCCCACTTGGCCACCTTGTTGCCCCTGGCACAAAAGCAAAATACAGTCCAACTTTGGTGTCCAAAAATGTACTAAACATCCAGACAAGCTACAAGCTAGTTGGTAAAGTTGAGCCGGTAGATAATGGTGATAAAATGGTTGAGAATACTGACATGGTATTTTTCATGATATAGTTTAGCAGTCTTCCCGTGAGCAATTAGCATATTGTGCGTCGCAATGAGAGGTTCCGTAAAGGAGTTTCCAGCAGAGCAATTTCCAAAAGGTGGTGAGCAGCGGCCAGGTGGGTACTCTCCCTTCATGTACCCAAGTTGGGCGAATAAATTTGGTTCATTTACAGTCATCCAGTGCTGCACTCTGTCCCCAAAACTTTTGAAACATACATCTGCAAATGCTACAAACTCATCTCTGTACACAATAAATTCGCTTACTTATGCCCCAAGGGTTATCAAGAATTTTACACCAAAGCATGTACAGAAAAGTGAGACTAAGCCAAGAACCAAACATGGTCTCAAAAATTTGAGGGAAGTCATGATGATGGATTGTTACGAAAGGTTTTATTCCTGCAAATTTTGTTGTCAGATTTACATCTCCAAGTAACAAATGGGAAAATGGCGATGTTTCTTTAAAGATGATGTGTCTCTAGTGGATAGTAAACACCTTTGAGAAGAAGGGCATCCAAAATACGGTCGTAAAATGCGATTCCTTTATGATTAACATCTCCAAAACTCCCTCCTGTTTCAAATACTGCGTGTTACTTGTAAATCTCAGCAAGCAAATGAGCAAATATGTCAGATGAGTGCAGGAGAAACATACTGGGTAAAATTCTAGACCATGATATGGAAAGCCGATATGCATCTGCTCCCATTGAGTGCAACAACTCTATATCCTCCTGCACAAAATGACTCAGACATTAGAAAACTTGTACCCCAAAGTGGCAGAGTTATTAATTGTGTAAGCCTTCAGGTACCAAATAGTGATGGTAATGATCAGCAGCAATGTCTCCCGTACTTCCATCGTGAATACGACCCGAGACCTCACAAATGAAGCTGTGTATTTTGTCAAATGTTGGATTGCCTATGAGTGTTAATGTTTAACCTGGCAGATGAGTGTACATGTCCCAGTTGTTCAAACTCTTGCCGTCTTCCAGAAAAGCTCCTTCAATCTGAAGGAACAACATGTTACATGCTCAGTTCTTTATTCTCAAAAAAGAAGAAGATACTGAATACTGCAGGAAGGTATTACAACAAATTAAACTCAACCATTCGAGTACCTGGTAGGAAGAAGAAGCAGCTCCAAACAAAAACCCATCTGGGAAACTGTTTCTTGTTACCTGTTCAGTGTAGACTATGTAGTCTTCAGGCTAAATGGTTGTAACTCACCTGTCCATATTGGTTGGATAACCAAGAAGACATAGCAGATGCTGAAGGTTATAATACCGTTCCTAGTTTTCATTTTCTTGAAGGAAAATTTGCTTATTTTGAAGTTGAAGATGAAGATCAGCATTGTTATTGAATCATAGAGTAGTAGCAGAAGTGGGCATAAAAATCTTTTATAGTAATGGAGATGGGCATAAAGTAGACAAGTGGATGGATATCCATTATTACTCCATTTGATTGTCCAACTTCATTGCCTGCCAGGCTGCCACTACTTGGCTAATCATACATTTTTATTTTAACAAGATTGTTATTTTTTATTGTTACAAATAATTCTAACAAGTTTCTTTCCTGACAGAACTTTTTTATGCTTGGCTACATCAGATCGGAACAGTGCTCTGGCAAAGGACAAGAACGGTTTGCCCTCTAGCTTTTGCTCAGGTATTTCTTTTTCCTATTTTGAGTAATAATAATAATGAGATTCCTTTTATTGACTTGTAATAATGTTTTAAATTTGAAATTAGTTTTCATTTTTTTTTACACAAAAATGTATCAAGGTTCTTCATTCTTTTGATATTTTGTCAATATTATGTTCCATCAACCCATGGACCAACCTTTGTTCTTTTCCAGCCAAGAATTCAGAGTACCATTTTGCGGAGAGTTTTGGAGTCCTGCACAGAGTTTTAAAATCAACATAGTGCAGACCAAATTTCAGATTATAACCATGTATCCATTCAAAGCTGTCCATCAAGCTCCAAGCAAAATATCCCCTTACATCCGCTCCATTCCTGCCATAATCAAAGAGTGTCATTGACTATGTGCCTAGAGCTTCGCGTGAATGAAATTCAAAGTCGGAGTTCAGGTTTATATATACCTGGTCGCACGAGCCAGTGCTGCAAGGTATGACTTCATGTACTTTACCCTTTTGAAATCATTTAGGGAATCTTGTACATTTGCCTGCTGTTCCCCAGCATATCCTTTACGATTTGCGCAAACATATAAGGTCATATGATACGAGTCTAATACTTACATTTCTAGTTTTTAAGCAGAAAGCATGTTTAAGGAAAGGACCAAACCATTTTCAGTGATGAAGAGAGGAGTGTTATTGTATCGGTTCTTGAGGTACTCGATAACTCCCTCCATTCCTCTTGGAACAACACAGAAACGCGGATAACCACTCTGAAGACATGCTGTTATTATTAACTTGAACAGCCTAGCAGTTAAATTCCTACTCATATAGAAGCAACCGACGGGACATGCAGAAAATGAGAGAAATATTGGGAGTTGAGTATAGTTTAGGGTTTACCGGTTCACCTATTGGGACACCATCTCGCATTGGACCTGTTTTTAGGAATCCAGCTGCTTTATTTGCCTCTGAGGGGGAGCATGAAGATGAGGAGTGCAAGCAATCAGTGACATAAAGGGTAGCGTAATGGTTTACCCCGATGAAGTCTAGGCTTCCTTTTACAAGCTGCATCTCAGTAGGTGAGAATGACGATGGCAAAACCCTCCCATGAATGTTCGCATCTCAACGGATAGTCACCAAATACTAGAGGATCCAGCATCCTGTTTTGGAAATCTGATCAGTTGGAACATTTCAGTATTGCTTAAGTGGACAGACAAGAACTTACCAGCCAAAATTGAATGCAAATGCTCGGTCAAGAGCTTCAAGATTTTCTTTGCTCTCTGATAGTGGTTCAAATGTATTGAAGTTCCCAACTATTCCCACCAGGCCTCCTTGCCATCCCTGATACAAAATGCAGTCATGAAACTACAGTCCTGAAAAGGCAGTATCAAATACCCCAGCTGGCTTGAGGATTAAGATTTAGGCTGTTTGCTACAAGTGATATAAAGTTTGTGAATACCCACTTGGTATTTTTCACGATAAAGTTTCACCGCCTTTGCGTGAGCGAGCAGCATATTATGCATTGCAATCAGAGGTTCAGAGATGGAGTTTCCAGCTGAGCAGTTTCCGGAAGGAGGTGAACAGCGGCCAGGTGGGTACAACCCCTTCATGTAACCAAATTGAGCGAACAAATTTGGTTCGTTTATAGTAATCCAGTACTGCACTCTATCCCCGAAACTTTTGAAACACACTTCTGCAAATGCAACATACTCGGCCCTGTGAATGAAACAAAGACGGCAACTTATGTCTCCTAAATGTCAAGTTGCCTGGTATCTCCAGTTTAATCTAAATTCGAGCAGTGTGTACCGAAACATGTACACGGTCAAAGTGAGGGATGTGACTCCAAAGTACTTACTGCATAAGAGGACTAAGCCAAGAACCAAAATTTTTGTCGAGAAGCTGAGGAAAGTCATGATGATGGATTGTGACAAATGGTTTCATTCCTGCATATCTAGAGTACAATTTACATCTCTAAATGACAAATGGAAAAAGAGATATTGCTCTAAAGATGTCATACTCTACCTTTGAGAAGAAGCGCGTCGATAATACGGTCATAAAATGCGATTCCACTTGGATTAATGTCTCCAGAACGCCCTCCTGCAACGTCAAATACCATGAGTTACTTCTAAAATTTTCCATAGTAAAGGAACAGATTTGGCGGAACAGATATGTCAGCCGAATCCTCGAGGAACATACTTGGTAAAATTCTAGACCATGATATGGAAAACCTATATGCGTCTGCTCCCATTGAATGCAGCATCTCAATATCTTCCTGTAAAAGAATGACACATACAAGATATAGTTCGAAGAAGTCATTAACAAGTATGCATACGCTTGATTTTTCGAGTACCAAGTAGCGATGGTAATGATCAGTAGCAACATCTCCTGTGCTTCCATTTTCAATACGTCCTATATTTTGATGTCAAGATTTAGGTTAATTTTTTTCTTCCAAATTGTAGATTGGTGCTGAACTTGAAGATTGCATACCTGGAAGATGCGTGAAGGCGTCCCAGTTGTTCAAACTCTTGCCATCTTCAAGATAAGCTCCTTCAATCTGCATCAATGTACAGATCCCACCACATATTACATCTGAGTTCAAGCTTGGAACTGAAAACAAAAAACTGGTACAAAAAATTGGGTAGTAAAAGTAGAAGCCAAAGTCAACTGAAGATCACCTGGTAAGATGAAGATGAAGCTCCAAACAAAAACCCATCTGGGAAATCAAATCTCTTCACCTCCTCAGTGTAATCATCAGTATCTAAAAGTTGTAACTCAGCTGTACATTTTGGATCAATGAGGATGAGCAGATAGCAGATGCATAAGGAGATTCTAGCAGATTTCTTGATATTCATTTTATTTGTAAATTCTGGAAGATATTGATGATGGTAATGATAAGGAGACCAATTGCGCTGTTAATTCATTCTACAATATTGGAGATGATGAAGTTGTTGGTTGTTGGTTGTTGGTGGCTAAGTGCATTGTCAATGGCTCAGATGTCAGTGTCGTGTCCTTGTAAATTGGTTATTTATATTTTTATTTCATTTCTTAAATAAAGATGTATTTAAACATGATATTTGAAGTATAAAGGCATCTCCAACCCAGATTGTAAAATGAATTGTTATCCAAAAATAGCCCATTTTTTTTGATTGAAAGAGTATAAAGACTCAGAAAGTACATAAGAGGACTTAAACCCAATCGACTAGGGAATGGAGACCTCGAACACGAAAAAAAATTGTCAAGCATAGCGTGGACGAGATACTTTGCCTTAGTACAAAGAATAGGCGAACAAAATTGACAAAAAGAACGAGATGTGTGAGCACATCGCGAACGACCACTCTGAATACCCGGGACTCCAAGATATCGGTGATAATAAAAGATATAAGCGTGAATTATTGAAAAAGGTAACCTCAGAAGACCAGGGATCCTGAATGATCCAAGAACCGAAGCTCAGTCTAAGTGACATTGGACCAGCTTATAGTTGAAGCTGTTGATTGGACCAGTTCATCCTGATTCACCGAAACCGAACTGATCGATAAAACAGCCTAAAGAAACACGTGTCACGTGAGACACGTGTCGGACGAAGAGAACACCACGAGGGTTGAACACAGCCGACCAGATACCGAGCGTCCGCCACTCACCCTTCGTCTAGAAATCCAGTAGCCACCCACCCGAGCGAACCTTCCACCCAGTCCGCAACCACAGAGAGCCAACAGTAGTTGAACCCAAACTGCGACCCCAATCCGAAACCCAAACGAGGCAGCCGAAGCACCAAAAACAGGGGTACCATGAAACATGGTCCCCAAACCGAGACCCAACAGGTCCGAGACATCTCTATCATGTCCGAGACACCCAAATCGACACCAAAATAGGTCTGAGACAGCCGCCATATAACCCAAACCAGGACAGAAAAACAACCGCCTGACGAGCACCCACCTACCAAAAAACCAAACAGCCTGACGAGCACCCACCAACAACGAAAAGAAAAAGAGCATCGGGAGACGACGACGACATTGAAACAGAGAACCGGCCGCCGTAGGCAACAGGGTGAAATATTGGGAAGAGGAAACAACCGCAACTCCTACAACAAGCCACCTCATGAAGACATCCGCACATCAGCCGCCAGACCCTGAACATCCGAACTTCACAGAGAGCGAAGAGAGACGGCGGTGAAAGATTACGAACGTTTGGGAGAGGTGTGTAGAGAGAGCGGCCCCAAAACCCTATCTTAATCTATTTGGCTGGTTCTGCTGTTTTTGAGCTTGCCTAAAAATAGCCCATTTGACAGTCCAGTATACGTAAACTTTACAAAAAGCCTTCTCCGTAGATAATCCTTTGTCAATTGTCTACTATAAACGATGATGAGGTTGTTGGTTGTTGGTTGTTGGTTGTTGGTTGTTGGTTGTTGGTTGTTGGTTGTTGGTTGTTGGTTGTTGGTTGTTGGTTGTTGGTGGTTAAGTCCATTGTCTATGCCTCAGCTGTTAGTGTTCTTGTAAATTGCATCACGTCATTGTATTTTTATGTGCATTCAACGAATGCAAGAGGAGGTTCACGAGTCCACCAAAATAGGTGGATCCACATGATACAATTCATATATATATATAGAGGTTGTATCCTCTGGATCCATCGAATTTGGTGGACTCGTGGATCCCTCTTGCATCCATTGATTGTATTTTTTGGACGCACCAGATTGCGCCACTTATGTGCAAGTCACATGCTTCATTAATGTGTTGGCACATTCAGGTGCGTCTAAAAAATGCAATCGACGGATGCAAGAGGGGATCCACGA
>QZGG01002651.1:0-34230 GCA_006409495.1 Sedum album
CATTTTATATTCATTAATTGTTGCATGATTGATTGTCATCACCTTATATGCTACAACCTAGGGTCCATAGATCCTTGATCACCTTTAGTTTGCATTTTAATCCTTCAAAATATCATAACCTTTCACAAATTCCCCCAAACCTTTTATTTTAGGCAAATCTTAAGTAGTATTAACTAGTTAATCAATTCTAACTCATCTCTAGGGATTCGACTCTAGGTCTCCTAGATATAAATTTTGTTTGCCGTGTTAGGACTTAAAATCTCCACTAAATACTACACGTCATGTAAAGATTGGAGTCTTCGTCCGGATGACGCACTATGGGTATATCGGACAGCTTTCAAGACGCCAATCGGTACTTCCCCATTCCGGTTGGTTTATGGGAAAGCATGTCACCTTTCGGTGGAATTAGAGCATAAGGCATAATGGGCATTGCGAGCATGCAATTTGGATCTGGATAGTGCAGGGCAAGAAAGAATGCTGGATTTGAACTAGCTAGATGAGCTGCGCGTAGACGCGTATGACAGCACGCGCGACTACAAGTTGCGCACTAAATTATATCACGATAAGTTTATTCTGCGCCGTTCTTTTAACATTGGTGATAAAGTTTTGTTATTCTCATCCTGTTTAAAGATTATGCCATGAAAATTGCGTAGCAGATGGACCGGGCCGTTCACTATCACAAAGATCTTTGCACATGGAGTCGTTGAACTCGAGGATGAGAATGATCATCACCGCTTCAAGGTGAACGGCCAGCGAATTAAGCGGTATCTTTCTGGCCCAATTCCACCAACACAAGAGTTCGATCTATCGACACAAGGAGAGCACGAGACACTTGCTCCAGATTTAATTGGCACACGTACAGATACCCGCGCACGCAAGAAGTTGCACAATATGAACCGCGCATCAACTCGGATGAACATTGAAGAAGTACCAGAGCAATGATCGAACAAGGTACTGTCGAGCCAACGACGTTAAACAAAGGCACTTTCGGGAGGTGACCCGTTTGGAAATTTATATGCATTGCTACTGCCTTCTTTACTACTTGTGCATAACATGAGGACACGTTTTTGTTTAAGTGTGGGGGGGGGTAGTAGTACATCTATCTTAGGAGTAGTTTAGTTAAATTTTTCATTTTTAGTTAGACTATCCGAATGAAACATCTCAAGAGGTAATTATGCGCGAAAAAAATTGGCATGCGTGACCTACATGCGTTACTCGCGCACCTGCGTAATTTGTGCATATATGACATATTCTGAATTTTTGTTAATTTTTTCAAATTTTGTGTGTTCTCTTGAGTGGAATAAAGAGGGATATGGAGCTTATATAAATGTCCTAAAGAAGCAATCAATCGAACCAAACTTTAGGAGCGGTTGTATGGTTATGAGTAATCGTGGAGGTTGGTACTTCGCGGTCAAAGGATAAAGAGCAAGCTTAGTCACGCAGATGCCGAAGGCGAAACCCTAATGGCGTGATGAGACGGGAAAATAGACTGTCTTCGCTGAAGTTAGTTGCTCAGGAAGGGGCGCGCGGTTGCAAACGCGTGACCTGACTTGTGCACGACTGGTCAGAAGCGAGAGCGGGGCGTGGTTCCATAGCTGCTATCCAAAGGCTATGATTGGAAACTGTTCTAGGGAAGAATGATATCCGAACCAGAAAGTATTCAATTCAAAGTTAAAGCTCAAAAGGCCAAAACAATGAAAAGTGTCAAACAGTCCGAGAAAACAAGTTGCTAAAGCGTCAAAGACGTTAGCTCGAAAACCCTAAGGACGCGGATCAATCACATACCAGAGAAAGCGAACACGAATAACCATACAATTGCAAATCAAGAAGAATTCGGTGACCAGTGGTTAATTAGGATTATCTCCCAGTCATCCGAATTGGTATGCATTCCACATGAGAGGTAAAATGACGAGCACGTCGTTGAGTGCTGCAAATTTGTCCCGGCTCTCCTACTAGTATAGTCTTGGTAAGCTGGGGTCGAATCCACAGGGAACGGTGAGAAGTTAACTTTCGATCTACAACTAAAACTGGGGTTTGGTGAGTAAAACAGGTAAAAGAAAAGAAAACTATCGCGCAAGTGAAACTGGCGCACAATCAGAAAGAAGTCACGCAAGAAGTAAATAGATATGCAAGAGATGAGCTCGGTTCAGATTCTTCACTATGAATTTCCATGTTTATCATTGGTCACTAAAGATACATGATACAAAGTTCACGCCAGTTAAGGTCCTGTCACAGCTTAATAACCTACACATACATTCCGGTCAAGGTCCGTATGATATTATTATTCATTTCTAGTCTAGTCAACCACGAATCCGACCAAGGTAGCTATCGACTATTCTAGTGTCACTCCTATCATTCACAGTCACGTACTTCTGATAGTTTAACTATAGATAATAGATTCTACAACTAAGTCTGCGGTGCAAGGCTTCGCTTAATTGTCTAACCTAATTATCATGCAATTGAGCTCGGAATAATAATACTAAACTTATCATGCAATTAAGAACAAAAACTCAAAACATGTTATTCATAGATCTGAATCCAAACCGAATTCAGTAAGTTAGCCACTCATACTGAATGTATACATCTCAAACATAAATATTGAACAACTATAATGACAAAACAAATTTGAGTGACGCGTCGTCTGGCTCGCGTTGGCAGCTTGCGCGCACGGCTAAGTTTGAATTCCGCTCTGAGCTGTTTGGTCCCTTCTGCGCGCATCTCTGTGATTTCTATGAAGCTTTGTATTTATAGTCTTGCCTCCTAGGGTTTCCACGAATATTTAGGCTAGAATATCTGTAGGAAATCATCTTTATCTCTAAAAATCAGCTTTGGGAATATTTGATTTCCAAAAACCGAACTTAGAAATATTCCTTGCGCGTGATGACGTCATCATTCCGGATATTTCGCTATTTGCTGACGTCATCATTTTGCTCTGCTGTGCGCGACCCACACTCCCGCGCCAAACTGCTCGCGCGCTAGTGGTCTTTTGCTCTTGTTGTCACGTTGTTGTCTTTTGCTCCGAGATTCAGCCTTCTTGTTGCAATTTTGTTCTAACTCTTCTTTAAACCTAAGATACAAAACTACACCAAAAGCGTAATCTTATACTAAAATATGTTAGAATCTAAGCGATGTAAAGGACTTAAAACAACATACAAAAGTGCTCTATCAAATCCCCCACACTTACACTTGTTCGTCACTGAACAATCGGCTTCCTTACCTCTTGTGTAATGTACGCGTGAATGTTGGACTTACTGCGCCACACGTCTGTGCCACCCTCACAACCTGCGCAACTGTGACTATACAACACAAAACTTATTTAAGCGCCGGTCACCGAATTTGGATAATTGGGAGATAGTCCTATTTAAGCACCGGTCACCGAATTCTTCTTGATTTGCAGTTGCATGGTTATTCGTATTCGCTTTCTCTGATACGTGATTGATACGCGTCTTAGGGTTTCTGAGCTTTACGTCTTTGACGCTCCACTTTTGTTCTCGGACAGATTGTTACATAATTTGTTTGCATGATTTCTTCTTTTCATTATTTCGGCCTTTTGAGCTTTAACTTTGAACTGAATACTTTCTAGTCCGGTTATTAATTCTTCCCTAGAACGGTTTCCAATCATGGCCTTCGGATAGCAGCTATGGAACCAAGCCCCGCTCTCACGTCTGTCCAGTCGCGCGAAAGTCAAGCCACGCGTTTGCAACCGCGCGCCCCTTCTTGAGCGACTAACTTCAGCGAAGACAGTCTGTTTTCCCGTCTCGTCACGCCATTAGGGTTTCGCCTTTGGCATATGCGTGAGTGAGCTTGCTCTTATTCCTTTGACCGCGAAGTACCAACCTCCGCGAATACTCATAACCATACAACCGCTCCTCAAGTTTGGTTTGGTTGACTGCTTCTCTAGGACATTTCTATCAGCTCCACATCCCTCTTAATTCCACTCAAGAGATACACAAAATTTGAAAAAATTAACAAAAATTCAGAATATGTCATATATGCATAAATTACCACAGGTGCGCGAGTAACTCACACAGGTTGCGCACGCCAGTGTAACTCGCGCGCAATTACCTTATGAGATGTCACATTCAGTTTATCTAAACTAAAAAAAGAAAAATTTAACCTAAACTACTCCTAAGATAAATGTACTACTACCCCCCATAATTAAACAAAAACGTGTCCTTATGTTATGCACAAGTAGTAAAGACAGCAATAGCAATGCATGCAAATAACAATTTGCACCGACTATAAACATGAGTAAAACAGTTTAGAACATAGCCAACCACCGAATTATTTAAAACACCGATTAAACTTAGAGCACCGAATAAAAACATGTGTTTTAAACTAGAAATTCAAACATCCACCGAAATATTCATTACACCGATCATAAATATTCAAAAGAAAGACGAGGAGAATGATCGGGTGAGCACTTCAATCGAGTCGGCGTCCTGAAGCGCATACTCCTCTGGGATCGGGTCGCCTGCACGCCATCCTCTCGGCGGGGTCAGGTCCAGGTTTGCACCCTGAAGTGCCACATATTCCATCACACGCTGGGCGTTGAACACCCAGCGTTCATCAATTTGCACTCGAGCGCCACTGCCTTGTGCGCTGGACTCAGCTTGCGCACACTCGGATCTGCGCCTGCTCCTTCTGGGCGCCACTTGCTCTTGCGCCACACCCTCTGGCGCGGCCCTGACATTCTCCAACCCGGGCCGGTAGCTCCAATAAGCGGTACCATCCGTGCGAATCTTAATTCCTTTGTACAGGCGCATCTTCTGGCGCGTCAGGTACTCAGCCCGTACGATAGTGTGTTCTTCAACCCAAGGCTCCATATGCAGCGCACGTAAGAAGTGTGTGATCAACCCTCCGCAGAGCAATGGTCCCTTCATGCTCACCGCTTCCCAATAGCTGGTGAGCAGGCGCGTGTAGGGCACCTTCTTCCCGTAGTAGAGACCCTTGAGGATCTCCATATCCATAAGACCCGGCCTTTGGGATCCATTGTAGCGGCCGATGATGGAGTGGGATATGAGCCTCTGCAAATAAAACATCTTCGGGTCCAGCAATTCTGTGCCGAGGCTCCTTCCTCCAGCGTACGGCTTGCTGCCGTCCGTCCAATCATCCCAGGCTTCCTGGTCCGTGTCCTCATCCACTTGCGCACCTGGCATCCTGTCCAAGCCCATGACTGTGCCAAACTGGGATGGCGCAGCCTCATAGTATACGCCCCTGTGGCGGTACCAAATCCTATCGCTCAATCCTTCGTACGATGCCAGGAACTCCAACACATCCTCCATATCCGTATCCGAAGATAGTTCCATGAAAGATGCCCATCCGGTGGCGGCAAAGGCAGCGTGTACCTCCTCATAGAGCCCCATCTCACGGAGGAACTCTTCATCCACAAAAACAGTAGGCAGGATCTCGCACCTACTGTACAGCCTGTACCTGATCTCAAAATCTAATTTCTCGGACTGGTCCACACAAATCGACATTGTACGCAGCAAGATGAAGCACAGAACTAGCTAAACTGGCGCCGTGTCCTATCACGCGTGAGCACGGTGCAGATCTAGATCTGAACTTCTACTGAACAATTAATATACCAATACTCATCCAAATGAACTGAAATTTAAATAGTAGAATACCTGCACCGAGATCTACATTCTGACCGAAAATTGTCTGATTCTGGGTTCGAGGGCGGCGGCGGCGCGGCGGCGATGGCGGCGGTCGCTTGGTAGCTTTGGGTTTTTTGTGTTTAGTGAGATAAGTGAAAAATGAAATGTAACACAAAATGAACCCACATCACATATTTATAGCACAAAAAGCCCACATGCATGCATGGCCCAAAACTAACTTGGGCCCACAACTAAAACTAAACCTAAAACTAAAACTAAAACTAAAACTAAAACTAAAACTAAACTAAGCAATAACTAAACATGAAAAACACACACACACAAAAAGAACGAAAACTAAGTTAAGTTTGTCGGAGTACCTTCCGACGAGTGCTTTGTTTAACGTCGTTAGCTCGACGCAAGTGTGCACTCATGGTGCACGGATCTCCTCCCCCACACTTGAACTTCTGCCTACTTCCGTATTGTCATCTTTTCTGCATGGCAAAAATTTAAGTGAGTTAGTATCAGCAGATAAAATGTAATTAATATGATCGGAGGGTAAAGATACAGAAAACGCAAAGTCTCGCGTGTTAGTCCCCTCGGATGCGCCAGACTGTGCGCAGGTCAGCTCTCGCGCGTCCTTGAGTCGCGCGGCTCTGTTCTGTAGCACCATCCTGCGTACCTTCTCCGCATTCCTGTGCTGGTCCCAAGTATCATACTTTTCACGACCTCGCTCTCTGTTTCTTTTATTAGGTGGCTTGGACTTCGTGTTGTTCTGGCGCGCCACAGGTATCATCTTCTGGTTGGCGCGCAACATCTCAGATTGCGTAGGTCTAGGTGTGGCAGTTTTGTTTCTGAACTTGACTTGGGTTTCTACCACTGGCTCTTCTGATAATCTGATTCGGTTGATAACGTCCAGTCTGATCTTGCGTTTCTTATCCTGGAGGGTCACGATTCCGCTTCCAACATCAATACACGCTTTTGCGGTTCTCATAAATGGTCGGCCGAGCAACACGGTTTCTCTTGTTTCAGTATTCGGCTTGTTCATGTCGACTACATAAAAATCTGCTAGAAACTTGAGTCCACCGACATGTGTCAAGACATCCTCTACTTTACCCTTTGCTTCGGTCCGTGAGTTGTCCGCAAGTAATAGAGCAATATCTGTAGGCTCTAGAGGTCCCATCGATGACGCAGAATACAATGAATATGGTAGCAAATTCACCGAGGCCCCTAAGTCTAGCATACATTCGCTCGCAAATGTATCTCCAATGGTGCATGGAATAGTGAAAGTACTGGGATCAGCGAGCTTCTCTGGTAAATCTGGAGCCAAGCACAACTTCAGACTAGCTTGGAAATCATCCAGTATGATTTCCTCATTCTGCTCTGGTGCGACAGGAACTACTCGCGTAAATACTGGTGCGACGACCAACTCTGTGTTCAGCTCTGTTCAGTTCAGCTCGTCTGTTCTAGTTGTGGCGCGTCCATCCGAACCATGTTGACATTTCCCTTCGGGTTTTGAATAACCTGAGAGGGCAGATTGCCGTCATTAGCCTTCAGTTCATTTACTGCAGTGGCAATCTGAGTGAGCTGGTTTTCTATCAACTTGAACCGTTTATCATTCTGCTCTTCATTCTTTCGCACAGTCTCAGCCAACTGACCCACAATCTCCTCTAATGACTTCTTTGGTTGCTGGTTGTACTGCGCTGGTCCTTCAGGGTTTGTGCGGCGGGTTGTAGGAAGCAGCTGGCGCGTAAGGTCGCGCGCCAGTAGGTGCATTAGGTTGCGCGCGCCAGTCAGTGCGCGTCTTTGGAAATTCTGCTCGTTCTTCCAACTAAGGATACTTGATATCTGCGTTGGTCCGTAGTATCCTCAATCAACTTCCAAACATCCTCTGGATACATATTCCTCACGTTGCCTCCTGCGCAAGCATTCAGCAACCTGAGTTCCATCTCAGTTAATCCATTGAGGAAGTTCTCGATCAGTACGTGTTGCGGGAGGCCGTGGTTATAGCAGTTCGCCTCTAGTTCCTTGAACCGCTCATAGTACTCAGATAATGACTCTCCATGCAGCTGCTTCGGCGCGGCTAGCTCTCTTCTGAGTAGTGACACCTTAGCCGCAGGGTAGAACTTGTCCAAGAACCGTTCCTGCAACTCGGGCCACGTCCTTATCGAACCGGGTGCTAGCCCCATCAACCACTGCCTAGCTGAATCACATAACGAGAATGGGAAGGCTCTTAATTTCAGCAACTCTGGGCCCTCGTTCCCATTCCTCATATTCTCACAAATGGCCGCGAACTCTCGTACGTGTTTAACTGGGTTCACTAGCCATACCATGGAACTTTGGTATGTAGTGAACAAGCTGAGTTCGTAGCTCAAAGTGACCATCAGGAGGTAGCACGATGCACCAGGGTTGGTTAATAGCTTGAGGAGCAGACATCTCCTTAATGGTGCGTGTCACGCCACAGGTGGTACGCGCGCGACAGGTGCTGGCTCGCGTACGTCCATATTATTGTTTAGCTGATTGTCATGTCTTGGCAATTCGGCATCCCCTCTGAACTCTAGGTCTCTGCGTAGTTCTCTTCTGAGTGCATCGAGTTCGGCAGGGTGTAGGCGAGCGAAGAAGTTATCGGCGTTGTGCCCTGGCGCGTTTGGCGTGTTATCCATGCGTCTACCGATCACACTATTCTCGCCAATATCTTCCATGCACAGACAAAAATAACAGCTAGATTAAACGTAACTATTTTTTTTGGATTTTTAAATAAGAAAAAAAAAAGTAAATAACTACTAAATACGAAAAGAAAAAGAAAAGGAAACTTCTCTAGCGCGTTCCCCGGCAACGGCGCCAAAATTTGACGAGCACGTCGTTGAGTGCTGCAAATTTGTCCGCTCTCCTAATAGTATAGTCTTGGTAAGCTGGGGTCGAATCCACAAGGAACGGTGAGAAGTTAACTTTCGATCTACAACTAAAACTGGGGTTTGGTGAGTAAAACAAGTAAAAGAAAAGAAAACTGTCGCGTAGGTGAAACTGGCGCACAATCAGAAAGCAGTCACGCAAGAAGTAAATAGATATGCAAGAGATGAGCTCGGTTCAGATTCTTCACTATGAATTTCCATGTTTATCATTGGTCACTAAAGATACATGATACAAAGTTCACGCCAGTTAAGGTCCTGTCACAGCTTAATAACCTACACATACATTCCGGTCAAGGTCCGTATGATATTATTATTCAATTCTAGTCTAGTCAACCACGAATCCGGTCAAGGTAGCTATCGACTATTTTAGTGTCACTCCTATCATTCACAGTCACGTACTTCTGATAGTTTAACTATAGATAATAGATTCTACAACTAAGTCTGCGGTGCAAGGCTTCGCTTAATTGTCTAACCTAATTATCATGCAATTGAGCTCGGAATAATAATACTAAACTTATCATGCAATTAAGAACAAAACCTCAAAACATGTTATTCAATGATCTGAATCCAAACCGAATTCAGTAAGTTAGCTACTCATACTGAATGCATACATCTCAAACATAAATATTGAACAACTATAATGACAAAACAAATCTGAGTGACGCGTCGTCTGGCTCGCGTCGGCAGCTTGCGCGCACGGCTAAGTCTTGAATTCCGCTCTGAGCTGTTTGGTCCCTTCTGTGCGCATCTCTGTGATTTCCATGAAGCTTTGTATTTATAGTCTTGCCTCCTAGGGTTTCCACAAATATTTAGGCAAGAATATCTGTAGGAAATCATCTTTATCTCTAAAAATCAGCTTTGAGGAATATTTGATTTCCAAAAACCGAACTTAGAAATATTCCTTGCGCGTGATGACGTCATCATTCCGGATATTTCACTGTTTGCTGATGTCATCGTTTTGCTCTGCTGTGCGTGACCCACACTCGCGCGCCATACTGCTCGCGCGCTAGTGGTCTTTTGCTCTTGTTGTCACGTTGTTGTCTTTTGCTCCGAGATTCAGCCTTCTTGTTGCAATTTTGTTCTAACTCTTCTTTTAAACCTGAGATACAAAACTACACCAAAAGCGTAATCTTATACTAAAATATGTTAGAATCTAAGCAGTGTAAAGGACATAGAACAACATACAAAAGTGCTCTATCAACCATCCACTATGATTTGGGTGAGGAGGTATAAGGTGATACATAGACTTGTCTCTATGGCTATTTTTGTGAGGAAGGATGGAGGAAGGTATGTCTACAAGCATGACTTGGATTGCATGAGGTTGATTAAGGAGAGGAAGAATATTGACTTGGTACAAATGCTCACAAGACAATTTGAAGAGTACCAAAAGCCAAATGCTGAGGGAAAAGCTTTAGGTGGCGGAGCTATCATTACTTGGATTGCCATACATTTAGGATTCTCCGTGGACCACTTCCCTCCCGTACGTAAAGAAGTGCTTGATGTTAGGAGGATGCGCCAAATGCATATGATCGAGTGGGGACATGATCGGTGGGTTGTAAGGCCTTTTCATCCTCTACGTGTGGTAGAGCAAGTTACAAAGAGAAAGAGAGGAGAAGGACCTTCCAATCGAATCCGTACTCCCAATGACTCACCTCCCCATCAAGACCAAGAACCTCATGCCACCTATGCTCACTCCCCTAGCTCCTTCCATTCCGCAGCCTCTTACATCCCTACATACCATTCCTCACCCCATCAATTTCCTCCTTATTCCCCCCCATCTACACCCATACACTGTACACCCTATCACCCTCCACCACAACAAAGCCACTACACACCACATACCGTTGATGAGGTCTATGAGAGAGTAGTTGCCCACGGCTCCTACGCGCAAGACATAGCTAATTGGCAAGGAGATATAATGTCACATCTCTTTGACCAACTAGACCTCACGAGGTATAGGGCACCTCCACAACCCGATGACCATTACTATACTTCCCACATTCCACAAGAGGAGGAAGATGATAATGAAGAAGAGGAGGGTGATGATAAAGATGAAGACCAAGATGATGATGATGACTATGATGAGGATGATGAGTAGGAAGCACCCTATGCTTATTTGCTTGCTTGTTTCATTCTTGCTAGTATTTTGCGATGTATTGTGTTATGAGTTGAACTTGCTACTCATTTGTGTGATCTTTCCTTTGATGTTATTCAAACTTTATGTTTATTGTTATCTTGGATGTTTTATAAGATTGAATAACTTCTTATATCATCTCATATGTTTGGTTTTGCCTATGTTATGATTTGTTCCACAAACTCTATATATTTCACTTTCTTGATATCCTTATGAGTTTAGGTTTATGCCAAAGCCAAACATGCATGAAAATCAAAAAGAAAAGCACATGGAGCAAGAATGGATGCATGCTAGTCTTCCTTCACACGAGAGAAGTTTCTTTACCCTTCTCTTATGCCTTTACTTGATTGCTTAGGGACTAAGCAAATTTTTAAGTGTGGGGTGGGTAGTATACATGCATTCATGCTCTTAATGTTTCATTTCAATCAATCATTCAATCATTTATCACATTTGAGCATAGACATTTGCTTGACATATCACTTTCATCCTACATTTTTGATGATAATTTGAAAAAAAACAAGGTTGCTAAGCTTGAGATTACACTTGTGAGCATGGTTTAACAAATTTGTTTATTGATCATGATGATTTGGGATGATTGAAATTCCTAGCTTGTGCACTTTTGCATGAATTGACATCTAAGCTAGTTTAAATCATTGATCATTAATGTGCTCTTTCATTGCATAATGAGTAAGGAGATTTTAGTAGCGTGAACAAGAGGAATTTTTTCGAAAATAGCATAGAGTTTTTGCTTGTGCTTGCCTAATAGGTGACTTTAGCCATTTTTGCCTTGCTTGTGTATCAACTTTGCTTGCCTATATGCCAAATTTTTGTTAATTGGACACATTGTCATGGTTTAAGTGTGGGGTTAACACCAAAGCTCACTCTAAAAATTCCTACTTCAAAGAAGTAAACAAAAGGAATCGTAGTGCAAGTGCCGGGGGTTAGGAAGGTAAGTTCCCCCTCGAAAGTACTTGCACTAACAAAAAATGTGTTTTATGAAAAGTTATTCAAGTGCCGGGGGTTAGGAAGGTAAGTTCCCCCCGAAAGTACTTGAATAAGCAAAAAAAATAATAAAAGAGAAGCTTGAATGGTAATTCGCATTAATTCTTGACTTTGTGCCCTTATGCATATTGTGAGTGTATTTGCAAGTTGAGTGATGGAGCGTATTTATACAATCCATTTCGTCGCAAATTCCCATCACTTGATCACATATTTTCATGTATTATTTTGCTTTTTGTGAATGATTTATGTTATAGGTGTATCAAGAACATTTTGACAATTTGACGCAATTACAAGTCAACAAAAACAAGAGGATCTGATTTTTTATCATTCCGCGGAGGCTACTGGATTATTGGGCGCGGAGGGTATTGAATTATGGAGATAGTCTTCATGGTCCGCGGATGAAAATAGTTCAGGGTCCGCGGATGGTCATATACGCGGAGGCTTCTGCATTTCTACCGCGGAGGCTATGACATTTCCCTAAATTATTCAGCCTCCGCGGATGAAAATCCTTCAGGGTCCGCGGCAGTTCCAGATTTAGCAAATTGCATTTATCACCAACTTTGGAAATGAGGAAGGATTAAATACGAGGCTCATGGGAATGTGACGAGATAATTGGACATTTATGATGAAAATGCAGTATAAAAGGAGGGGACAACAAGCTACCAACATACAATTCATTCTAGCAAAATCCACCTTACATAACACTCATTTTCTACACCATTTTGGAGATCTCTTGCAAAGTTGAAGATTCTGGATTTTTGGAGACAAAGTCAGCTCAATCTAAGGCCGTAGTGACAGCGGAGAAGGATAAAAGAAGACTCATCTTCATCATCAAAATTTGTGAAACAATTCTTACTTCAAACTCATTTATTTTTATTGTGTTTTGTCATGGATATTATGTGTAACTAAACTCACCAATTTGGGGAGTTGTTTGTTAACATGTCTTGATGATTATCACACATGATTATTCTTATGTGAATTTTATTCTTTGTGCAAATAACATGCTTGTATGTTAGTTTAGAGTATCCTAGCGGTGAACTATATTAACATGTCTTGTGTGATGCTTGTTTGATTATTTTCTAGTCAAGCCTAGCGGTGTAGCTAGTCATCTTCTTGAGAACTTAGCGGTTAATAGAAGATAAGGATTTTTTTATAGAATTATTTACATATTATCTTAGCGGATGTATGTTTGTTGTGTCTCTAGCGGGAACAACTATATAAAATTCATATGATTGTTATATGTGTGGTAATTATTTTATGTTGCAAACAACTCCCTGAATTGATTGTTGACATATATATTTTATTCATATTTTATTTGTTGAAGCATAAAACAATTCTTTGAAACCCCCTTTTTTATATTTTTAGAATAATTATACTCTAGAATTAAATTGCTCTCTTTTGGGTTCGACCCTACTTGCCGCTTGCTAGCTTGTAGGAAATATTATAAATTTAAGTTTGACGCACTCAACGACGTGCCCGTCATTGAGATTGTGCATTTGCTTGGTTAATTTATCTATTTGGATGACCCTTATTCGTCATGGCAACACGAGTGAGGATTCTATGCTTAGTTATTAACCTTTCTATGTATAAACTCCTCTTTTCTTATGGATCATGACGTGTAGTCATATACTTGAGAATGAGTTTAATGTCATGAGCTTATGTACTTGTCCTTTGCAAGCATAAGTGATTGGCTAGACAAACTTCCATGAATGCTAAAATTCTCTTTATGAGTTTTGTGATGACAAGAAGCATAAACAATGGCTTTGGTAAATTCTAGCTATGATGGAAGGATTGTTAAATGTTGCTTGTGAAGAATAGCATGATTCCCAATTCTTGTGTGATATGAATGAATTATGAATGTCCATGCTTGCTATGAGTTAAAATGCATAAAATCTTGCGTAGTTGCTTCATGATTGATATGTATTGTTTAATGGATGATTGTGAACGGGATTTGTGAGTACTCCCTCTTGGAAAACTCTCACGAGACTACAACTCGTCCCTAGGGCAGCCTAGAGGTTTAAAGGCTTGATGCATACGCTAAATGCATCCGTGATTCCTATGAAAGTGAGTTAGGAGTAGTTTATAGTTTGCATTCCATTTATTAGATTGTTAACTTTCACTTGATGCTTGATTTTCACTCTCATATACATTGATTGATCTTTGAAATCCTCATGAGTCCTATCTTGCATCATTTGCTCTATTCATGCTAACTTGTTCGGGACGAACAAAAATTAAGTGTGGGGTGTTTGATAAGTGTGCAAATTCGCAAGTATTTGTACACTTCTTATGCTTGATTCTTGCTAGTTTTCGATTATTTTGTGAAGAATTTGATACTCTTTTGTGTTTTATGCAGATTTTATTCAAACTTTATTGAAGAGAGTACAAAACACTAAATGGAGCAAAAGGGATGAAAAATCAAGTCAAGTGCCCAAGAAGAGATTCTACTCTCCCGAGCAAATATCAAGCCAAACCGAGCAAGTCCCAGAAGGTGGCAAGCAGATCAAGTCAGCCGAGGAAATTGAGCCAAAGTGACCAGAGATCACCTTGGCCGAGTAGAAAGTTCCATGTCAAAGCTGCTCGGCCGACCAAGTAAGCAAGTCATCCTCGGATGCTGCACAGGATGACCTCCTCGGTCCATGAAGGATGTGCTCGGCCGACCAGAGCAGGGGATCACACCTGAAGAGATCAAATCAAAGCTGCTCGGTCGAGGACAATTCTGCTCGGCCCAGGAGTCATCAAGAATTGATACAAGAGTGCTCAGTGATTTTTCCTCGGGCTGACCAAGGGCAACCATGCCGAGCAGAAGTTGCCCTGCCGAGGACCCAAGCTCACCACATCCAAAGATGCTCGGCCAAAGGAAATTCAAGTCGGCCGAGCAGATTTTCCCCCAATTATTATGCTCGGCCGAGTTATATTTTGCTAGGGAGAGGACCACCGAGTATGTAAACTTTTTAGACATTTCAAACTTGGGGCCTTGACTTCGAAACTCGACTCCAAACCCTAGAAATCCGATTTTTGAAGATCAAGAGTTACTTTGTAGAATTGAAGACTTTGGAGTGAAGATCAAGCATCAACATCTCTCAATCTACTCTAGTTTGCAATTAATTTCATGTTTTCATACATTTCTGTTGTTGATTTCATTTCTAGCATGAGTAGTGAGTAGTGATTGATTAGGAATCCTATGGATCCCTAGGTAACATGCATGTATTTGGATGATGATTAATTTGTTATGCAATAAATTTTGATATGAATTTTGTGCATTGGCTATGTCTATTAAATGTTGCACATTAAGTGTTTGTTAAAATGCTTAAGTGTTATTAATTGAACCTAATCAATGATATATGCAATGAAAGTTGATATTAAGTTGATTAGATAGCTTTGCATGAATAATCTACTTTGATCTTGACATGAAAGTGTTGGATTGAGTAGATGACTAGTTTACTTGACCTAGGTTATGGTAACTCTTCCAATAGATTGAAAGATTGAGGAAGAGTCCATTACCTAAGGGAGTGCCAACATATTGAAAGACTGAGGTCTCCATTTAGATGAACCTCTTAGTCCTAAGGATGGAATGAAAGTTGAACTTAGGATTAATGTTCATAAATAAACTAGTCTAATCAAGTTCTATTCATTAAATGTTGCATGATTGATTGTCATCACCTTATATGCTATAGCCTCGGGACCATAGATCCTTAATCACCTTTAGTTTGCATTTTAATCCTTCAAAAATACCAAAATCTCTTACCAATTCCCCCAAACTTTTATGTTAGGCAACTCTTAAGTAGTAAAGACTAGTTAATCAATTCTTACTCATATCTAGGGATTCGAATCTAGGTCTCCTAGATATATAAATTTTGTTTGCCGTGTTAGGACTTACAACTTCCACTATAATACACACGTCAGATATGATACAGAAACTGATGATGAAGCAGAGCGCCGATATAAGATCGTGTGAATTCTGTCACGCCACAGACCATCAGACAGACGCGTGTCCCATCCTATTTGAAGAACACGCAGACATAAATGCTATAGGAGGGTGGAATAATGGGCAAGCTAGGCAAGGACAACCTAGGTTCGGATTAGCTAAGAACGGGTTTAGTTGGAAGAACGAGCAGAACTTCCAAAGACCGCGCGCTGATTGACACGTGAAACCTAACGCTCCCACTAGCGCGCGACCTTACGCGCCAGCCGCTTCCTACAACCCGCCACAAAAATGTGCTGAAGGGCCAGCGAAGTATAACCAGCAGCCAAAACATCATTAGAAGATATTGTGGGTCAGTTGGCTGAGACGGTGCGAAGGAATGAAGAACAGAACGACAAACGCTTTTAATTGATAGAGAATCAGCTCACTAAGATTGCCACAGCAGTAAATGTATTAAAAGCTAGTGATGGCAGCCTGCCTTCTTAGGTTACTCGGAACCCTAAGGGGAGTGTCAACATGGTTCAGGTAGATGCGCCACAACCAGATAGAATGATCGCGCCAATTGACACGTGCACTCCTGATAACGCAGCAAAGCTGATTCAAGATTTCGTCGTCGCACCAGTTTTCATGCGAGTAGTTCCTGACGCACTAGAGCAGAATGAGGAAATCATGCTGAATGATTTCCAGGCTAGTTTGAAGCTGTGTTTGGCTCTGGACCTACCAGAGAAGCTTGCTGATCCTGAAACCTTCATTATTCCATGCACTATATGAGATACTTTTGCTAGCGAGTGCATCCTTGATTTAGGAGCTTCGGTGAACATATTGCCATATTCTTTGTACTCTGCGTCATCTATTGGACCTCTAAAGCTGGCTGAGATCGGGTTATTACTTGCGGACAACTCACGGACCGAGGCAAAAGGTAAGATCGAAGATGTCTTGACCCATGTCGGTGGACTTAGATTTCTAGCAGACTATTATATAGTCGACATGGACAAGCCGAACACCGAGGGAAGGGAAACAGTTTTGCTCGGCCGACCTTTCATGAGAACCGCGCGCGCATGCATAGACATTGGAAACGGTATAGTGACATTGGAAGATAAGAAACGCAAGGTTAGATTGGATGTCATCAATCGAGTCAGATTATCTGATAAGCCAATTATTGAGAATCAGGTGAAGTTCAGAGACAAAGTGCCCGATACTAGAGACAAGCATTCTGAGGTTCTGCGCGCCAATTAGAAGAGAACGCCTATGACGCGCCAGCAGAAGCCACCTGATTAAAGAAGCAGAGAGCGTGGTCGAGAATAGTATGATACGTGGGACCAGCATCGAAATGCAAAGAAGGTGCGCAGGATGGTTCTGCAGAATAGGACTGCGCGACTTAAGGACGCACGAGAGTGACATGCGCACAGTCTGGCGCATCGGATGCAAATAATGCACAGAATTTCGCTTTCTCTGTTTCTCTTCCATCCAATCATATTAATTATGTATATTCTTCTGATACTAACTCACTTGAAATTTTACCTTGCAGAAAATATGATGATACGAAATTAGGCAAAAGTTCAAGGGTGTCCGAGCGCCGTAGGATGCGCTACTTGCGTCGAGCTAACGACGTTAAACAAAGCACTCGTCGGGAGGTACCCGACGAACTTAACTTAGTTTTTATCTTCGTGTTTTTGTGTGTTTTAGGTTTTTTAGTTTTAGTTTTGGTTTTAGTTTTGGGCCCATGTAGTTTTGGGCCATGCATGCATATGGGCTTTTTCTGCTATAAATATGTGGTGTGGGGTAAATTTTGTGTCACTTTTCATTTTCACTCTATCTCTCTAAAACACAAAACCCCAAAGCCAGAAATGGACAATTTTATGCCAAAACGTAGATCTCAACAAAGTTACTCTACTGTCAAAATTTCAGTTGATTTGGAAGAGTATTAGTGGGTCAATTTTGCAGTAGAAGTTTTCAGATCTAGATCTACGTAGTGCTAACGCGTGACAGGACACGAGCGCTAGGTTCAGCCATTTTCCGTGTTTTTCATGCTTTCCATCATGTCAATCTGCGCTAACCAACCCGAGAAGCTTGATTTCCACATCAAGTATAGAATGTACAGTAGGTGCGAGGTGTTTGTTTGTGAGGAGTTTCTTCGAGAGATGGGGTTATACGAGGGACGTGCACGCCGCTTTCATGGCCACCGGGTGGGGAGCCTTCATGGAACTCTACTCGGATACAGATGTGGAAGGCGTGTACGAATTCTTGGCATCTTATGGGGGACTCAGCGACCGGATCAGGTATACGCACCGAAGGGTGTACTAGGAGGCTCGGCCATCACAGTTTGGAGCTGTGATGGGTTTCAATGCGTGCCCGACGCAACAGTGGATGAGCATACGGACCAAGAAGCATGGGATGACTGGACCGTTGGGAGCAAAGCTTATGTGGGCGGAAGAAGTCTAGGGATGGAGCTCTTGGATCCTAAAATATTTTATCTCCAGAGGTTGATTTCTCATTCCATACTCGGGCGTTACATTGCATCACAACGCCCGGGATTGATGGATATGGAGATCCTCAAGGGTCTCTACTATGGAAAGAAGGTGCGCTACATGCACCTGCTCACCTGCTATTGGGAGGTGGTGAGCGTGAAGGGTCCGCTGCTGTGCGGAGGGTTGATCACGCACTTCTTGCGTGGTCTGCACATGGAGCCCTAAATTGAAGAGCACACCATCGTTCGGGCTGAATTTCGGACGCGCCAGAAGATGCGCCTATACAAAGGGATAAAAGTTCGTGCGATGGAACCGCGTTTTGGTGCTACAAGCCCGGACTAGAGAATGCCAGGCCTGCGCCAGAGGTAGTAGCGCCAAAGCCAGTAGCGCCCAGAAGGAGCAGGCGTAGGTCTGAGCGTACGCGAGCGGAATCTAGCGCACAAGGAAGTGGCGCGCCAGAGCCACAATTTCATGTAAATGAACGCTGGGTGTTCAACGCCCAGCGTGTGATGGAGTACATGGCGCCACAGGATGCCAACTTGAACCTGACGGTCCCAGAGGAATACGCGCTCCAGGATGCCGACCCGATTGAAGAACTCACCAGATCATTCTCTTCTTCTTTTTAAATATTTTGTGATCGGTGTAATGTAACTTATCGGTGGCTGATGATTTGAACTTATCTGATGTTTTTAAACACTTGTATTTTGGCTTGTCGTTATGTTTTTAACGGTGTTTTAATTTAATAGTGTTTTAAATTATTCAATGGTTGGCTATATTCTGAGCGGTGTTTGACCATGTGTTATACCTGGTGCAAAAATTTTATATGCATTCATTGCTACTGCCTTCTTTACTACTTGTGCATAACGTGAGGACACGTTTTTGTTTAAGTGTGGGGGGGTAGTAGTACATCTATCGTAGGAGTATTTAGTTTAAATTTTTTCATTTTTTTAGTCTAGACTAGCTGAATGTGAAATCTCAAGAGGTAATTGTGCGCGAGAAACTATGGCGTGCATGATCTGTCTGCGTTACTCGCGCACCTGCGTAAATTTGTGCCTATATGACATATTCTGATTTTTCATTAATATTTTCAAATTTTGTGTGTTCTCTTCAGTGGAATAAAGAGGGATGTGGAGCCGATAGAAACGTCCTAGAGAAGCAGTCAACCGAACCAAACTTGAGAAGCGGTTGTATGGTTATGAGTGGTCGTGGAGGTTGGTACTTCACGGTCAAAGGATAAAGACCAAGCTCAGTCACGCACATGCCGAAGGCGAAACCCTAATGGCGTGACGAGACGGGAAAACAGACCATCTTCACTGAAGTTAATTGCTCAGAAGGGGCGCGCGGTTGCAAACGCGTGGCCTGACTTGCGTGCGACTGGACAGAAGCAAGATCGGGGCGTTGTTCCATAGCTGCTATTCGAAGGCCATGATTGGAAACCGTTCTAGGGAAGAATTAAGATCCGAACCAGGAAGTATTCAGTTCAAAGGTTAAAGCTCAAAAGGCCGAAACAATGAAAAGAAGAAATTGTGCAACAAAGAGTGTATAAACTGTCCGAGGAAACAATTAGTAAAGCGTCAAAGACGTAAGCTCAGAAACCCTGAGGACGCGGATCAATCACGTACCAAAGAAAGCGAACACGAATAACCATACAATTGCGAGTCAAGAAGAATTCGGTGACCGGTGCTTAAAAAAGGACTCCCAATCATCCAAATTGGTATGCATTCCACAAGAGAGGTAAACAAGGTTTGATTTAATTACTTAAATCAATTTAATGTTGTGTAGTCACAGTTGCGAAGGTTATGTGAGTGGTGCAGGCATGTGGCGCAGTAAGTCAAGTAATCACGCTACATTACACAAGAGGTAAGGAAGCCGGATTTTTCAGGGACAAACAAGGGTAAGTGTGGGGGATTTGACAGAGCACTTTTGTATGCTATTTTAGGTCCCTTACACTGCTTATAATTCTAACATATTTAGTATAAGATTACGCTTTTGGAGTAGTTTTGTATCTCAGGCTTATCAGAATAAAAGTGCAACAAGATGGCTGAATCTCGGAACAAAAGACAACAAAGTGACAAAGAGCCAAAAGACCAACAAGCGCGCGAGCAGTGTGGCGCACGAGTATGGGTCACGCAGAGCAGAGCAAAACGATGCAGCGATGACGTCATCACGCGCAAAGAATATTTCTAAGTTCGGTTTTTGGACATCAAGATATTCCCAAAGCTGATTTTTAGAGATAATGATGATATCCAACAGATATTCTTCCCTAATTATTTGTGGAAACCCTAGGAGGCAAGAGTATAAATACAAAAGTCTAATGAAGTCACAACATGCGCGAATAGAGAGAAGCGGCTCAGAGCGGAATTCAGACCTAGCTGCGAGAGCCGTGCGCGCGAGCTGCCGATGCGAGTAGGACATTGCGTCATTCAGATTTGCTCGTTACTTTAGTTGTTTAATATTTATTCTTGAGATGTATACATTCAGTATGTGTAGCTAACTTACTGAACTGCTAGATCAGAAGTACGTGACTGTGAATGATAGGAGTAACACTAGAATAGTTTATAGCTACCTTGACCGGATTCGTGGTTGACTAGACTATATTGAGTAATAATATCATACGGACTTTGACCGGAATGTATGTGTAGGTTATTAAGCTGTGACAGGACCTTAACCTACGTGAACATTATATCATGTACCTTTAGTGATCGATGATAAACATAGAAATTCATAGTGAAGAATCTGAACCGAGCTCATCTCTTGTATATATTAACATCTTTCGTGACTGCTTTCTGATTGTGCGCCAGTGCCACTTGCGCAACAATTTCTTTCTTTTTCTTGTTTACTCACAACCCCTATTTTAGATTGTAGATCAAAAGACGACTTCTCACCGTTCCGTGTGGATTCGACCCCAGCTTGCCAACACTATACTAAGTAGGAGAGTAGGGACAAATTTGCAGCACTCAACGACGTGCTCGTCAAGGAATTTCTCCAAGTCATGGGACTGTACGAGGAGGTGCAGACCTCTTTCACGGCCACCGGGTGGGGAGCTTTCATGGAGCTCTACTCGGACACGAACGTGGAAGACGTGTACGAGTTCCTCGCATCATATGAGTGCTCGCGGATAGGATAAGGTACCGCCACAGGGGCGTGTACTATGAGGCCATGACATCCCAGTTTGGCGTGGTCATGGGTTTTGAGAGGATGCCCGGAGCATCGGTCGATGAGCACACAGACCAAGAGGCATGGGATGAATGGACCAACAGGAGCAAGGCCTATGCGGGTGGACGAAGCCTAGGTACAGAACTGCTAGATTCGAAGATGTTCTATCTTCAAGGGCTAATTTCTCAATCGATTCTCGGTCGCTACAATAGATCCCAAAGGCCGGGATTGATGGATATGGAGATCCTCAAGGGTCTCTACTATGGAAAGATGGTGTGTTACATGCGCTTTCTCTCCAGCTACTGGGAAGTGGTGAGCAGGAAGGGTTCGCTCCTGTGCGGAGGACTGATCATGCATTTCTTGCGTGCTCTGTACATGGAGCCTTGGTTGGACGAGCACACCGTGGTACGGGCTGAGTTTCTGACGCACCAGAAGATGCGCTTATACAAAGGGATCAAGGTTCGTGCGGATGGTACAGCGTATTGGAGCTACAGGCTCGGTTTAGAGAATGTCAGAGCTACGCCAGAGGTTGTAGCGCCAGAGCCAGTCAGGCCCAGAAGGAGAAGGCGCAAGTCCGAGCGTGTGCGAGCAGAGTCCAGCGCACAAGGTAGTGGATCATCTGGGCCACATATTCAGGTTGATGAACGCTGGGTGTTCAACGCCCAGCGAGTGATGGAGTACATGGCGCCACAGGTGCCAACCTGAACCTCACGCCGCCCAGAGGATGGCGTGCTGGAGACTCGATTCCGGAGGGGTATGCGCTGCAGAGCGAGGATCCAATAGAAGAACTCTCCTGGTCGTTTTCAACTTCCTTTTGAATATTTTTGTAATCGTGTGTGAACTTTTGCGGCGGTTGAATGTTTGAACTTATCTGTTATTTTAAAACACTTGTATTTTGACTTGGCATTATATTTTGAACGGTGTTTTATTTTAATCGGTGTTTTGAATTATTCGGTGATGGCTATATTCTGAACTGTGATTACCCATGTTTTCGGTGCAATATTTTTATATGCATGCATTGTACTGCCTTCTTTACATTTTTTCAGTGAGGACACATTTTTGTTTAAGTGTGGGGGGTAGTACATCTATCTTAGGAGTAGTTAGTTTAAATATTTAGTTTTTTAAGTCTAGACTAGCTGAATGTGAAATCTCAAGAGCTAATTGCGCACGAAAAACATTGGCGTGCGCGACCTGTGCACGTTGCTCCCGCATCTGCGTAATTTGTGCATATATGACATATTCTGATTTTTTGTTAATTTTTTCGAATTTTGTGTGTTCTCTTGAGTGGAATAAAGAGGGATATGTTGTTGATAGAAACGTCCTAGAGAAGCAGTCGACCGAACCAAGCTTGAGGAGCGGTTGTATGGTTATCAGTGGTCGTGGAGGTTGGTACTTCGCGGTCAAAGGATAAAGAGCAAGCTCAGTCACGCAGATGCCGAAGGCGAAACCCTAATGGTGTGACGAGATGGGAAAACAGACCGTCTTTGCTGAAGTTAGTTGCTCAGGAAGGGGCGCACGATTGCAAACGCGTGGCCTGACTTGCGCGCAACTGGTTAGAAGCGAGAGCGGGGCGTGGTTCCATAGCTGCTATCCGTAGGCTATGATTGGAAACCGTTCTAGGGAAGAATGAGATCCGGACCATAAAATTTTCAATTCAAAGTTAAAGCTTAAAAGGCCGAAAGAATGAAAAGAAGAAATTGTGCAACAAAGTGTGTATCAAACTGTCCGAGAAAACAAAAGGGTTAATTGCCCCGAACCACCTATAAAATACGCGTTTTTCCCAGAACCACCCTTAAAATAATTTCTTCCCAGAAACCACCCCGCCGTTATACCTTTTTTCCCAGCAACCACCTGCCGTTAGTGCATCATATTTAAGCACTTTATTTTTGCCAAGAACCACCCATAAAACTTTATTTTTTCCATAACCATAACTCGCAAGTTAAATCGATAAAAATTAACTAATTTGTACAAATAAATAGTTTCAATAGTACTTCATAAATACAAATATTAAAATATGTTAGAGAGTCGAGTATCATTTGATTATTATAACTTTTATATAAGTGTTTGACTGTATTTCGCCTTTTGATTTTGTTAAGTAAGTATTTGATTGTATTTCGTCTTTCGATTTTATTAAGTGTTTGATTGTATATCACGAGGACCTCGAAGAGACGTAATTTAAATTATGTTAGAGTACCAAATAATATGAAGTTATTATACTTTTTTAAATTTATCTTAGATTGTATGTCGTCCTTCGATTTGAAAAAAATTGTATGTCTTGTATAATATTCTTATAGAGTTTATATATGCTAAAATATGTTCAAAAGTTAATAAAAACAATAATTGACATTCTATTATAATATTTTTAACAACAATAATTTTAAATGTATGGTTTTATTACCTATTATTTTTAATTTTATGTTAAATAAAAATTATACTCACTATCAATTTTATTCTTCTTTTGAACCACCCATAAAATTTATTTTTTCCACAGACCACCCATTAAAGTGGCTTTAACGGAAAAGTTGACGGCGTTAACGTTGGTGGTTCATGGGAAAAAAGGTATAACGGCAGGGTGGTTTGTGGGAAGAAATTATTTTAAGGGTGGTTTCGGGGAAAACCCGTATTTTATGGGTGGTTTGGGGCAATTAACCCAAAACAAAAAGTGAAGCGTCAAAGACCTAAGCTCAGAACCCTAAGGAAGCGAATCAATCATGTACCAAAAAAAGCGAACATGAATAACTATACGATTGCGAATCAAGAAGAATTCGGTGACCGGTGCTTAAAGAGGACTGTCTCCCAATCATCCGAATTGGAGTGAATTCCACAAGAGAGGTAGAACAAAGTTTGAATTAATTGCAAGACTCAGTTTTATGTTGTATGGTCACAGTTGCGTAGGGTACGTGAGTAGCGCAGACATGTGGCGCAGTAAGTCCAGTAATCACGCGTACATTACACAAGAGGTAAGGAAGCCGGATTGTTCAGGGACGAACAAGAGTAAGTGTGGGGGATTCGATAGAGCACTTTTGTATGCTGTTTTAGGTCCTTTACACTACTTTTAATTCTAACATATTTAGTACAAGATTACGCTTTTGGTGTAGTTTTATATCTCAGGCTTATCAGAAGAGTTAGTACAAAAGTGAAACAAGAAGGCTGAATCTCGGAACAAAAGACAACAAAGTGACAAGAGCCAAAGACCAACGAGCGCACGAGCAGTGAGGCACGCGAGTATGGGTCGTGCAGTGCAGATCAAAATGATGACGTCAGCAATCAGCGACAAATCCGGAGCGATGACGTCATCACGCGCAAGAATATTTCTAAGTTTGGTTTTTAGAGATCAAGATATTCCCAAAGCTGATTTTTATAGATAAAGATGATTTCCTACAGATTTTCTTGCCTAATTATTCGTGGAAACCCTAAGACAAAAGTATAAATACAAAGCTTCAAGGAAGTCATAGATATGCGAGAATAGAGAGTAGCGGCTCAGAGCAGAATTAAGACCTAGTTGCGAGAGCTGTGCGCGAGCTACCGACGCGAGCAAGACGACACGTCACTCAGATTTGCTTCGCTATTTTAGTTGTTCAATATTAATTCTTGAGATGTATACATTCAGTATGTCTAGCTAACTTACTGAATTCGGTTTGGATTTAGATCTATGAATGACATGTTTTGAGGTTTTGTTGTTAATTGCATGATAAGTTTAGTATTATTATTCCAAGCTCAATTGCATGATAATTAAGTTAGACTATTAAGCGAAGCCTTGCACCGCAGACTTAGTTGTAGAATTTATTATCTATACTTAAACTATCAGATGTACGTGACTGTGAATGATAGGAGTAATACTAGAATAGTTGATCACTACCTTGACCGGATTCGTCGTTAATAAGACTAGATCGAGTAATAATATCATACGGACTTTGACCGGAATGTATTTGTAGGTTATTAAGCTTTGACCGGACCTTAACCTACGTGAACATTATATCATGTATCTTTAGTGACCGATGATGAACATGGAAATTCATAGTGAAGAATTTGAACCGAGCTCATCTCTGTGTTTTTATTAACTTCTTTTATAACTGCTTTCTGACGCGCGCCAGTACCACTTGCACGACCGTTTCTCTCTTTTTCTTGTTTACTCACAAACCCCAGTTTTAGATTGTAGATCTAAAGACGACTTCTCACCGTTCCCTGTGGATTCGACCCCAGCTTGCTAATACTATAGTAAGTAGGAGAGTCGGGATAAATTTGCAGCACTCAACGACGTGCTCGTCAATTGTTAACTAGTTTGTATTACTTTTGTTTGCTTAATTCACTCTATTTTCTTTTTAGTTGTTGTAATAGCTTGTTGGAGTGTGATATCTTTCATGTTTTGTGATATTCTTTATTTACCTTGCTTTCTCTTGATTGCTTGATAGGTGAATTGAATGTCGACAAGACTTAAAGCAAGAGGAGCACAAAAGCGAGTTCTTACATAAACCATCACCCATCTCCCTCAACCGCCTTCATTTACTTAGGACCTTACACCATTCCCTTATTTCAACATGTGGAATTCACATAGGGAATGCGACATTTGCCATAACTTTGGCCATGAACTATAATGAAGATATGGGCTACATGGGATAGGAAGAAGATGAATATGTTCCTCAATCCGAATTCTGTACCTATAGGAACACAAACTCCCATGAAGAGTATGAGGATTACCATCCACCCTATTCACCTTATTATTACATCAAAGAAGTTCCACTACAAGCTCAACAAGCTCAAAGCCAAGAAGAAACCTCTCTTCTTGCATTAATGGAACAAATGGCCGCAACACAAGCTCAACAACAAAAGATGTTTGAGACGCAACAAAAGGATACTCATATGATGTTTCAAAAGTTGGAACAAAGATTCAATGATCAATATGAGTACACCTTGGAGCTCGAAAGACAACTAGCACAACAAGCTCGTCCATCAACTTTTCAAGAGGAGTTTCTTTCAAATTCAGAAGACAAAGAACAAGTGGAGTTACCCCAATTCGTTGATTACTTTGTCCAAGGCCTTTGTGATCCTCAACAAGAACGACCTTCAAAGGTTGTAAAGGAGCCTCAACAAGCGCTACAAGAAATAATTCTACTAATAGAAGAGGAGGAAGAGGCTCCTACAAAGAAAAAGAGGTATTATGAGCAAATTCCGGATGAAGAGAAGAAGCTACCACTTCCCAAGCTTCAAGTATCCAAAGTTGATATAGCTACGGACTTCGCTAGGCCTCAATGGTTGTTTGAAGAGGAAGAAGTAAATGAAGTTATCTTGCCTATACTTAAGATAAATATCCCCTCAGAGAAAAGAAGGAAAATGCGAAGAAAAGGAAGAAGGCGTGAGAGTCCAAGAGCTAGGAGAAGAGCTAAGAGATCAAAACAAATGTCTTAGGTGAAGGATGGCTTTGTTGGAGGCAAATATAATCATGTGAAGAATCAAAAACAAAAGCCTCCAACAAAAGAGAAGCTTAATGGGAAGTCAGCGCGACAAATGCAATTTTCAAAGTGCGGTAATCCATCACTCACTCCTTACAAAGATGTGAGGAGTCCTCGAGTATTTATTTGCACCGCTTAGTGAGGGATCCTAGCAAAGGACACTAAGTGTGTTTCTTTGGAGTAAAGGCTTCGGCTACGTGTTAGCCAAGACATTAAACTAGGCTAGTAAGTGTCATGCTCCTATTCTTAATTGGGTTAATTGCCCCAAACCACCCATAAAATACGCGTTTTCCCCGGAACCACCCTTAAAATAATTTCTTTCCGAAAACCACCCTTCCGTTATACATTTTTCCCAAGAACCACCAGCCGTTAACGCCGTTAACTTTTCCGTTAACAGCGCACTTTAATGGGTGGTTTGTGGAAAAAATAACATTTTATGAGTGGTTCAAAAGAAGTCTAAAAATAATTATGAGTATAATATTTATTTAACATAAAATTAAGAACAATAGGTAATAAAATCATACATTTAGATTTTTTTGGTGTTTATAATATTATATTTGAATGTCACTTATAGTTTTATTAACTTTTGAAAATATTTTAGCATATATAAACTCTAAAATTATTATATAAGACATAAATATATTTATTAAATCAAAGGACGACGTACAATCAAACACTAATTTAAAAAGTATAAAATATTTATATTACCCGGCACTCTTACATAGTTTAAATTACGTCTTTGAGGTCCTCGTGATATACAATCAAACACTTAACAAATCGAAAGATGACATACGATTAAACACTTATTTAAAAATTATAATAAACTAATGATATTGGACACTCAAACATATTTTAATATTCGCATTTTTGAGGTACTCTTGAAACCATTCATTTTGCAAATTAGATAATTTTTATCGATTTAACTTATGAATTATAGTTAGGGAAAAAACAAATTTTTATGGGTGGTTCCTGGCAAAAATAAAGTGTTTGAATATCATGCACTAACGGCTGGTGGTTCTTGGGAAAAATATATAACGGAAGGGTGGTTTTCGGAAAGAAATTATTTTAAGGGTGGTTCCGGGGAAAACGCGTATTTTATGGGTGGTTTGGGGCAATTAACCCTTCTTAATTTGCTTGAATGACAGATGATGTGATTGAATGATTGTTCTTGCTATAGGTTGCTATAGATTTTGATTGTTTGTTTGAATGAAAGATCACTTAGCTTGCATGACTTCTTGTGAATATGATTTGAGCTAAGGGTGGGGTGATTTCTTACCTAGGGTATAGAATTTTTAGATATGCCTAGGACTTAAGTGTTCCATGAAATTTCACTTTAAGGCATAAGTTCCCTATTTCAGAAAACCCACCTAGGGCCGAGCAAGTTACCCCTTAGCTGAGCAGACCAATAATTTCAAGTTAAGAATGAACAGGTAAATTTGCCCTGGCCGAGCAGAATGTATCAGTCGGCCGAGCAGAATGTAAGTTCGAAAACCTACTCTCCTGAGTACATCCTCCTCGGCCGAGCAGCTTATCAGGTTTGATATAAAAACACTCAGATAGATTTCCTCTGCCCGAGTAACTTTTGGTCTGACCGAGCAGAATTGGTACAGAAATCCAATTTTGAAAAATTTACCAAGGACAAAAATTACTCAGCCGAGGGTTAGGAAGGTAATTTCCCCCTCAAAAGTACTTGCATGAACTCAAAAAAATATTATTCAAGTGTCGGGGGGTTAGGAAGGTAATTTCCCCTCGAAAGTACTTGAATAGCAAAAAAAAATTTTGAATAAATAAAAGAGAAGCTAGAATGTAATTCCCACTAATTCTTGACTTTATGCCTTCTATGCATATTGAGAGCACACTTGCAAGTTGAGTTTGTGCACTTTGCTTGATTGATTAGATTAAAGGATGATCTTTTGCATTATATGCAAAAGCAAGTAAGAATTCTATGCATGATTCATCATATTGATCGTCTAAACTCCTCTTCTCTTATGGATTATGGTGTTTAGCCTAAAACTTGAGAATGAGTTTAAGTCATGAACTTATGGACTTGCCCTAGCAAGCATAAGTGATTGACTAGATGATCCATTATGTGTGCTAAACTCCCCTTTATGATTTATGCATTGAAATGTAGTAAAACGGTGAATCTGGTGATTCCTAGTTAAGATGTCAAGGCTTTGATTGTTTGCACATAAAGAATGACATGATTCTTGATCAATTATGTGATATGAGTAAATTCCGCAATTCCATACATTATTGAGCATTGAAATGATCAATTCTTGCTTAGCAAACACTTGATTGATATGTATTGTTTAATGGATGTTTGTGAACGGGATTTGTGAGTACTCCCTCCTGGAAAACTCTCACGAGACTACAACTCGTCCTCTAGGGCAGCCTAGAGGTTTAAAGGCTTGCATACGCTAAATGCATCCGTGATTCCTACGAAAGTGAGTTAGGAGTAGTTAATAGATTGCATTCCATTTCGTAGGTTTATAACTTTCACGTGGTCCGTGATTTTCACGTGGCTTTAAAATACTCATGAGTCCTATCTTGCATCATTTGCTCTAATCATGCTACCTTGTTCGGGACGAACAAGAATTAAGTGTGGGGTGTTTGATAAGTGTGCAAATTTGCAAGTATTTGTACACTTCTTATGCTTGATTCTTGCTAGTTTTCGATTATTTGTGAGGAATTTGATACTCTTTTGTGTTTTATGTAGATTTCATTCAAACTTTATTAAAAAGAGTACAAAGCACAAGATGGAACAAAATGGATGAAAATTCAAGTCAAGTACCCAAGAGGAGATTCTACTCTCCCGAGCAAACCTCAAGCCAAACCGAGCAAGTTCCAGAAGGTGGCGAGCAGATCAAGTAAGCCGAGGAATCTGAGCTGAAGTGTCCAGAGATCACCTCGGCCGAGCAGAAAATTCCATGTAAATGTTGCTCGACCGACCAAGTATGCAAACCCTCCTCGGATGCTACACAAGATGATCTCCTCGTCCATGAAAGTTCTGCTCGGCCGACCAGATCAGGGGATTACACCTGAAGGGATCAACGCAAAGCTGCTCGGTCGAAAACAATTCTGCTCGGCCTAGGAGTCATCAAGGATTGATACAAGAGTGCTCATTGAGTTTTCCTCGGGCCGAGTAGAATTCTGCTCGGGCTAACCAAAATCAACCCTGCAGAGGACCCAAATCGCGCTACATTCAAACCTGCTCGGCCAGAAGAGATTTAAGTCAATCGAGCAGGTTTTTCCCCAATTATCTTGCTCGGCCGGGGTCATTTTTGCTAGGGAGAGGACTACCAAGTATATAAACTTTTTGCTCATTTCAAACTCGGGGCCTTGACTTCGGACTTTGATCAAAAACCCTAGAATTTTGATTTTTGAAGATCAAGAGCTTTTGTGTGGAATTGAAGACTTTGGAGTGAAGATCAAGCATCAATACCTCCCATACTACTCTAGTTTGCAATTAATTTCATGTTTTCATACATTTCTATTGTTGTTGCTTTTATTTCTAGTATGAGTAGTGAGTAGTAACTGGTTAGGTTGCATGCATGTATTTGGATGATGATTAATTTGTTATGCAATGAATTTTATTGTGAATTTTGTGTATTGGCTACATCTATTAAATGTTGCACGTTAAGTGTTTGGTAAAATGCCTAAGTGTAATTAATTGAACCTAATCAATGTTATATGCAATGAAAGTTGATATAAAGTTGATTAGATAGCCTTGCATGAATAATCTACCTTGATCTTGACATGAAAGTGTAGGATTGAGTTAGATGACTGACGAGCACGTCGTTGAGTGCTGCAAATTTGTCCCTCTCCTCCTCAGTATAGTCTAGGTAAGTCAGGGATCGATTCCACAGGGAACGGTGAGGAGTCGTCTTCAATCTACAACTAAAACTGGGGTTTGTAAGTATGAGCAATTAAAAGAAAGAAACTGTCGCGCAAGTAGTACTGGCGCGAGTCAGGAAGCAGTTATAAAGAAGTCAATAAAAACACAGAGATGAGCTCGGTTCAGATTCTTCACTATGAATTCCTATGTTTATCATCGGTCACTAAAGATACATGATATAATGTCCACGCAGGTTAAGGTCCGGTCAAAGCTTAATAACCTACATATACATTCCGGTCAAAGTCCGTATGATATTATTACTCGGCCTAGTCTAATTAACCACGAATCCGGTCAAGGTAGTGATCAACTATTCTAGTGTTACTCCTATCATTCACAGTCACGTACTTCTGATAGTTTAACTATAAATAACAGATTCTACAACTAAGTCTGCGGTGCAAGGATTCGCTTAATTGTCTAACCTAATTGTCATGCAATTGAGCTTGGAATAATAATACTAAACTTATCATGCAATTAAGAACAAAACCTCAAAACATGACATTCATAGATCTGAATCCAAGCCGAATTCAGTAAGTTAGCTAGACATACTGAATGTATACAACTCAAGAGTTAATATTAAACAACTAAAGTAACAAGGCAAATCTGATCGATGCGTCGTCTTGCTCGTGTCGGCAGCTCGCGCGCACAGCTCTGCAGCTAGGTCTGAATTCCGCTCTGAGTTGCCTCTCTCTCTTCTTGCATATATGTGATTTCCTCCATGCTTAGTATTTATACTTGTGCTTTCTAGGGTTTCCACGAATAATTAGGAAAGAAAATATGTTGGAAATCATCGTTATCTCTAAAAATTAGCTTTGGGAATATCTTGATCTCAAAAAACCAAACTTAGAAATATTCTTTGCGCGTGATGACATCATCGCTCCGAATTTTTCGCTGATTGCTGACGTCATCGTTTTGGTCTGCTCTGCGCGACTGATACTCGCACGCCACACTTCTCGCGCGCTCGTTTGTCTTTGGCTCTTGTCAACTTTGTTGTCTTTTGTTCCGAGATTCAGCCTTCTTGTTGCACTTTTGTTCTAACTCTTCTGTTAAACCTGAGACATAAAACTACACCAAAAACGTAATCTTATGCTGAATATGTTAGAATTATAAGCAGTGTAAATGACCTAGAACATCATACAAAAGTACTCTATCAATGACTAGTTTACTTGATCTAGGTGATGTTAACTCTTCAAATAGATTGAAAGATTGAGGAAGAGTCCATTATCTAAGGGCGTGCCAATAGATTGAAAGATTGAGGCCTCCATATAGATGAACCTCTTAGTCCTAAGGATGGAATGAAAGTTGAACTTAGGATTAATGTTCATAAATGAACTAGTCTAATCAAATTCTATTCATCAAATGTTACATGATTGATTGTCATCTCCTCATATGCTAAAGCCTAGGGACCATAGATCCTTAATCCTTTTAGTTTGCATATTAATCTTCCAAAAATATCACAATCTTTTACCAATTCCCCCAAACTTTTATGTTAGGCAAATCATTAAGTAGTTAAAACTAGTCAATCAATTCTAGCTCATCTCTAGGGATTCGACTTTACGTTTCCTAGATATATAAATTTTGTTTGCCGTGTTAGGACAATTAAATCTCTACCCTAAATTACACGTCAGTTATGTTATGCTATATTACACTATTAGGACTTACAGTGAAGTGTTTAGTCATACAGTCGACTCATTTATCATGTTCGTAAATGCTTTAAACACGAATTTTAGAGTACACTAGCACTTTACTTCATAGAGAAACAAACTTGTATCAAACTTTCAAGTAAATCGTTTAATCGTTGAGTTATGCTATATTACACTATCATAAGTGATAATGAAGTGATTAGTCATATAATCGACTCATTTATCATGTTCGTAAAGGCTCTAAACACGAACTTTAGATTACACTAGCACTTTGCTTCAAAGTGAAGCAAACTTGATTCGAACATTCAAGTGAATCGTTTAATCGTTGAGCAATGCTATATTACACTATTAGATGTGATAATGAAGTGATTAGTCATACAGTCGACTCACTTATCATGTTCGTAAATGCTCTAAACACAAACTTTAGAGTACACTAGCACTTTGCTTCAAAGTGAAGCAAACTTGATTCGAACTTTCAAGTGAATGTTTAGTCGTTGAATTATGCTATATTACATTATTATAAGTGATAATGAAGTAATTAGTCATACAATCGACTCATTTATCATGTTCGTAAAGGCTCTAAACACAAACTTTAGAGTAAACTAGCACTTTGCTTTAAAGTGACACAAACTTGATTTGAACTTTAAAGTGAATCGTTTAATCATTGAGTTATGCTATATTACACTATAAGAAGTGATAATGAAGTGATTAGTCATACAATCGACTCATTCATCATGTTAGTAAATGCTCTAAATGCGAACTTTAGAGTACACTAGCACTTTGCTTCAAAGTGAAGAGAACTTGATCCGAACTTTCAAGTGAATGCTTAACCGTTGATTTATGATATATTACACTATTAGAAGTGATAATGAAGTGATTAGTCATACAATTGACTAATTTATCATGTTTGTAAAGGCTCTAAACACGAACTTTAGAGTACACTAATACTTTGCTTCAAAGTGAAGTAAAGCTGATTCGAACTTTCAAGTGAGCCGTTTAACCGTTGAGCTATGCTTTATTAGACTATTAAAAGTGATAATGAAAGGATTAGTCATAGAATCAACTCATTTATCATGTTCGTAAAGGCTTTAAACACGAACTTTAGAGTACACTAGCACTTTGCTTCAAAGTTAAGCAAACTTGATTCGAATTTTCAAGTGAATGTTTAATTGTTGAGTTATGCTATTTTACACTATTAGAAGTGATAATGAAGTGATTACTCATACAATCGACTCATTTATCATGTACGTAAAGGCTCTGAACACGAACTTTAGAAAACACTAGCACTTTGCTTCAAAGTGAAGCGAACTTGATTCGAACTTTCAACTGAGTGTTTAATCGTTGAGTTATGCTATATTACACTATTAGAAGTAATAATGAAGTGATAAGTCAAACAATTGACTCTACACTAGCACTTTGCTTCAAAGTGAAGCAAACTTGATTCGAACTTTCCAGTGAATGTTTAATCGTTGAGTTATGTTATATTACACTATTAGAAGTGATAATGAAGTGATTAGTTATACAATTGACTCATTTATCATGTTCGTAAAGGTGCTAAACACGAACTTTAGAGTACACTAGTACTTTGCTTCAAAGTGAAGTAAACCTTGAAATTTACGTCTCAGACTTACTTCAGACAGTCTGAAGCAAAGCTTGTGCAAAAAGACACAAGACTTGTTAACCCAATTCGGCTCCTTTAAGGCTTAGTCTGGGGGGCTTACTCCAAACCCTGATAGAAACGTTTCACTAATAAGTTCAAGTACAATTACACCAAATTGACTTTCTCAAAGAACTTTAATGAAACAACTCACGGAAACCTCAGTCCACGAGTACTGACAACCTATCAGCTATCCACCAGATCAGAACTCCATAGATTTGTTTTGATCAGAACTCCACTGATCAAAACAAATCTGAGTGATGCGTCGTCTGGCTCGCGTCGGCAGCTCGCGCGCACGGCTAAGTCTGAATTCCGCTCTGAGCTGTTTGGTCCCTTCTGCGCGCCTCTGTGTGTATATGTGTGTATTCCCTGAAGCTCTATATTTATAGTCTTGCCT